>MUZC01000140.1:225321-237799 GCA_002072015.1 Radix auricularia
CACACATATGGTTTACTGTCTTTGTACTAATTCAATCCATAATAAAATGTAATCTTTAAAATTATTTGGTCTAACTCGCTAAACAATCATCATTATGTTAAAAGAGGGAAATAACACGCTTAAGATTTTTAGCAGACATTTAGCTTTTATATTTGCGTGGGAAGGAATATAAGCTACTATTAACTCTTACTGGTTATCACTTCCAGTTTAGTTGTATAAGAAGTATATTACTGGTAGAATTATTTAAATTTGATTTTTAAAAATGTCTCTACAGTTATTACATATGTTATTTCTACACGTTATCATTTTATGTCTTTAAATAATTTTATAAGTTTTATTTATTGAACTAGTTATCTTAAAAACGACTACAAGGGATTCTCTTCAACGCTTGGCTAACAAAACACACTTATGATCCCATCATATGCAAACACTTGACACATAACTTCAAATTCTAGTCATTTTAATTTTTAGCGCATTTTCGAGATGTCGAAATCGCTATTGCACCCGTTTTGTCCGTCCGTCCGTCTGTCATCACCCTTGATCTCAGCATCCATAAGTCCTAGACCCATGAGGTATATATGTTTTTTGTATGCCCTGACCTGCCATTTGTGCATCAACACTCAGTTACTCGATCCGTTAAAAAACCCCGTTAAAACTACCAAAAAATATTTCGAATCGAGAGGTAACACTAGCGCAGGGAACGGCCGCCATTGCCGGAAGTCGAATGCACAATTCTTCAAGCATTGAAGAGTGGTGCGAAAGGGTGCAAAAGAATTAGTTGTTGTTTTTTTTAGTTGACGTCATTAGAATATGTGTAAAAGTTTAGAGAGTTTTACGTCATCATTTGTGGTGACTTGTAATTGGATTAAATAGAAAATATTTTTTTTTAAATGTAAAGAAATGACTTTTAAATTAAAAAAAATGTCAGGTATATTCATTACACAAGAAAATTCATAAAAATATTTCTATAATCTAAACACAATTACTGATAACTACATAATTCTGATATCTAACATAAGTACTGATACATAAAACGAAAATGCGCTAACACGTCCTGAATTCCAATAGGTACCAGGCTTAACATGATTTTTTCCATTACACTTTAATTTTTGTTTTAATATATAATTTTTTTCTTGTAAAACAATAGACATATAATCATATAATTAAAAAAAACCCACAAAATAATAAATTACCAAAAGAAAATTTACCTCACTTAAAGTATTATTAAAAATTACTCCTTCTGACAAAAAAACAATTACTAAAAAATACACATTTGATAAAGCCATTAAAATGCTTTTGGAATTTATTAAAGTCATTATTCGAGATAAGATAATTGTGTATATACCACACCGCGAAAAATATAACATTTCAAAATAATAGCATTAATAATGAACTCATCCAGTTTCTAATTCTTTATTGATTGCTGTTTTTTTGGGTGCTTCTTCTGCAAAATTATTGACGTTGTTATGTTTTCTTCTTGCATAGCATAGTTCTAGAATATACGTGGAGCTCCATGGTATTTTTATTGCATGTTTCTTGCGAAGTACATCTTTTGCTGTCTCAACTATTGTGGTATTGAATGTATCAGTGATTAGAAATCAGGAAAGAAATTTTAAAAATTAAAAAAAAACCCAATCAGTTTGAATAGAACAACAATGCTCAGACATCAATGAAAACCTACTAAGGAACAACTCAAAAAAGGCTAACAAGATTGTCAAAGATCTGAAATCCACTAAACAAGGTCGCATCTCAACAATACAAGATAAATATGTAAAAGGTATTTCAGAACAAGAAATTATCAAAAGATTGACCGAATATTGTTCTGAGCTGTACAATGAAGACTCAAAAGGCGATGCATCAGTGCTTACTTGCCTAACGTCAAGTAACATAGACATGCATTCTATTCTCCATGATGAGGTGAAGATGGCTGTGCGAAAAAATGAATAAGGGAAAATTGGCTGGAGCAGACAACATCCCAGTTGAACTGATTCAGGCAGGAGGTGACCCATTAATATACATTCTAACCAAGTTGTGCAACAAGATCTTGCAGACAGAAGAATGGCCAACACCTGAGATGCAATCGTTGGATATTACGCTCTCAAAGAAGGGTAATCTACAGATGTGTCAAAACTACCGTACAATGAGCCTGATTAGTCACCAAGTCATGCTTATGATAATATTAAACAGACTGAGCCACAAGCAGAGCAAATCATTGAAGAATAACTGGCAGGCTTCAGAGCAGGAAGGAGCACAACGGAGCAAATATTTAACATGCGAGGGCTCTGTAAAAACTATTTCCTACTCCAGAGAGACCTCTTTCATGTATTCATAGACTTCAACAAGGCGTTCGATAGAGTGTGGCATGCGACACTGTGGGCAACTGTGAACAAATTCAACATTAATGCTAACCTCATTGTAATGATCAAGAACCTGTAAAACAGAGTAACTAGCGCAGTACTCTACAACAGCAATCTGGGAGATTGGTTCAAGACCACTGTTGGTGTCAGACAAGGGTGTATACATTCCCCCATCCTCTTCAACCTCTTCCTTGAAAGAATTATGACAATTGTGCTAGAAAACCATGTCGGAATGGTCAGCATCGGAGGGAGAACTATAACTAACCTATGCATTGCCGATGACATAGACTGCCTAGCTGGCAGTGAAGACGCACTAAGAGAATTCCTTGCAAATTTAAAGAGGACAACAAAGGCTTATGGCATGGAAATCAATGAAGAGAAGACCAAACAATAAATACATAAGTGAAATTCGGATAAAATAGTAAAAACTCAAAGAGGTCACTAACTTTAAATACCTAGGGGTTATACTATCAGATGAAGGCTCAAAGCCGGAAATTCTAATTAAAATGGCCCAAATAACTTAAGCATTAAGCAAACTTAAATACATCTGGCAAAGCAAGGAGCTCTCAAAGATTCGACTAATGCGCTCTTTGGCGATGTCTGTCTGCCTGTATGGTTGTAAGGCTAGGACGCGCACCACATACCTCCACAGAAGAAATAATGCGCTAGAGATGAGTTGTTTAGAAAAGTAATAAATATCTCCTACATGGCGCACATCATGAACGAAGTGGTCCGCGATAAAATAAGTGCTGTCATTGGCCCTTACGAGGACCTTTTCACCTCAATTAAAAAGAGGAAATTACGATGGTACGGACACGACCAGATCTGGAGGTCTCTTAAAGACGCTACTGCAAGGCACAGTCCAGGGAAAAGGAAAAAGATACAGACCAAAAAAGAAATGGGAGGACGATGTCATTTAGCGACTCCCAGAAGGCAGCTCAGAACCGTGACACTTGGCATGAGATAGTGTGCAGCTCAAAATGATGCCCCAACTACCAAGCGTCGGGTTAAGGCAGGGGCGGATTAAGACTGCACGGGGCCCCTGGCTGCAATCAAACGGGGGCCCTATCCAGCCAGCGTCCCTTAAAATATGATTGCTAACAGTTAATATAAGACTGTAACTAAATATTAATAATGAAAAAAGAAACGAACACGAAGAAATAACTGTTTAAAATGTTCGCCGGTGTGTTAAAAATTGATTGTGAAAATAAAAACTTTTATATTCCACCGCTGGAAATCGAACCCGACACCATTTGCATCACAAGCCTATGCCCTTTCCACACGACCAGCGGAGCTTGTCTAAATTGAGAAATTTTAAAAATATAAACTATATTTTAAAATATATTCTCTAAGTGAGCCAAGTTTTATAGATTATTAAGACTGTCAGGTCTAAATCGCGCAGTATTAAGAAGTCGTAAGAAATTTCACGAATCATGTTTTTTTTTGAGCCAAACTTTTTAAAATGGGAATTTAGGAATTTATAAGGATTTTGCCTAACATATGGGAATTTTTGAGATTGACAATTTAAAAGAAAATAATTACATTCTTGGATGAAAATAAAATAAAATAATTTGAAACATGCTCATTTTCAAATTGTGTTGGTGCGAGGCTCTTTGACGTCATATTTGTTTATTTTTAGCGTGTCTAGGTTTTTTATTTCGGATCTAGTTTTTTTTTCCTGACGTTTTTGCTAGGTTTCCCAACATTGACACTGACAGTAGACTGCAGACAGTTTACAGTCAGATTTTGTAAATATATTACTATTAAATAATATAATTAATTAGTCTGAGCCCGAATCATCATAAAATGTTTGTTACATATAAAGGACCAACTCATTAATAATATGTAAACATATAACAATCTATGTTACCATGTATGATTGATTCATTATTAATAAATTTCAAAACATTCATTTTTAAATATATATTTTTATCAATCACATACAAATTTCAATTACAAGAGTATCCAAATAACTTTTTAAACTTCATGATGTTAAAATTTAAAAGTATAATATATATTTTGGCTTTGTAGCCAAGTTGTTAAAAAAAACGTACAGATTAAATAAAAATTGAAAGTACCCTATTAAAAATTGCCTTAAAAATGCAAAAATAGTTATTATTTTTTAAAATTTGGAAGTCAAAAGTCATTAAAATGAATGCGAAAGCATTTAATTGAAGTTGCCACTTTTCAAAATTTTCCCCAAATTTTTAATGCATTTCGGAATCTTTAGCCCAATTTGGGAATTTTTTTACCCCTGGCAGGGAAAATCTGGAACTTAAGACTTCGGAACTCTGGAAATGCAATCAGTTTAATAGATAATGTTTATAAATTTTTTATATTGTCAAGGGTTCGTGCAAACAGTTGAACACTTTTATTATAAAATATAAAAAGTTTGGGGGCCCCAAATCATCGGGGGCCCGTGGCTTTAGCCCGCTCAGCCCCCCCCCCCTTAATCCGCCATAGGGTTAAGGGACACTTCAGTTCAGTTCTACTTCAAAAAAAAAAAAATGAAATATTTTATATAGAATAGTTTACAGAAAACTTTAAATAAAAATGTTACATTGTAAAACGAATATATGGAAATATTAAAAACAAATAAAATGTCATTTTCTTTAATCTAAAAAACTGAAAACAAACTTACGCTTTTCACTTGCGATAAGAATAAAATTACACGCTCAATTTAATAAATATACAGACTTATCTGTTGCAATATAGATAGAATTAGTTTTTATCACATGCTTAATTTTTTTTAAAATTTAAAAATAACTTTTAACAATTTAACATCAATGCTAAATAAAAATAAGTAGCCCTCTACACAACGTTTATGTTTTCTTTAAAGAAATACTTCATTGGGATTTTGAGAACGCAGAAGAAAAGAGAGATAAATAGGCGATATTTTACAAAAAAATAAGTCAAGCCTCAGCAATATTTTGAACATTACCTTCAATCCATAGTTCTAAACCAAAATGTTCGTGTATTTGAAATGTAATATTTATCGGCTGTAATTTTGTATTATTCTTTAAATAAATAAATAAATTAAAAATGACTTCCAATAATTTAAACTTTAAAATTTGTAACGATTAATCGAGAAATTAATAGTCAATTTTTGCAACATTAAAATATATCAATGGGTTATTAAAATATATAGATCTATTATGTACGAAGTAACTAAATTATAAAACACATTAGAATAACTGTAGTCGAAAAGCAGCATGAAGACTTCTGTAATTACATTGCGTTCGTAAATATATATATATATTTTTAATTAAACAAAAATATATGAACAAAAACCAAGTTTTTAAACTTAGTTTGTCTCTATTTTAGATTTAAAAAGTTTAAATGAGTGATTCGTTTCTGAATTTTTTGTGTGATTTATACTTATGAATATTCGTTTTGGTTTCGGTAAAATACGTCAATCGAAGTATAAACTTTATTCTTATTAAAGCTGGAAAACAATTACTAAAAAGTTTAAATTAAACATGGCAAACAGTTTAACTAAACAAGATAATAAGAATAAAATTTGAAGAGTCCGAAGAGTAATTTAGATTTATTTTTAAATTTTGTAAGCCTCTTTGCATAATTTCCGAAAATCACTAGGTATTAACAAAGCTAGCAATTTGAAGCTTCCTTTTTTATAAATACGCTTCAGAGTTTTATTCGAGATATTTACTGAAATCTAATTAAAAAAATAAGCATTCTTGCTTGGGTACGGTTGGAATGTGTAAATCAGTCGACATTACTTTCTGTTTTAAGTAGGGCTGCGGAAATTACCGATTAATTTCTCGATTAATCGGTAAAATTTTTTACCGATTAAAATTATTTTAATCGAACAAAAAGCAATTAAAATTAAAGAAAACATTTCTGTTTATCCATTTAAAAATAATGAATCGAAAATGTACACTTTATAATAACCTGTTTATATGGACAATGATTTAAATAAAAACACCATCTCTTTTTACTTAATAAACAATAACGAAATTTTAAATTAATTGACATTATATAGAACTAATTTTATTTTAAAATATCACCTAACAACATACAAAAATTAAATTAAATTAAATACTGAAGTTTTGGGAATTTTTTTTAAATGCCCTAAAAAATGCACAAGATTTGAACGAAAACAACATAGTGAAAAAAGTAATTATGAGGTCTTAAAAAGTCATAACTTTTGAATCACTTGGAATAAAAAGATGTTTTACTTTTATATTTTAAAAATTAATTTGAAATTGTCATCCAAGTGCCTAAACTTAAATAACGTGATTTAACTTATTTTTATTGAATTTATTGCTATGTCTTAAAAATAACTCAACAAAACAAAAAAAGTCAATTGCATGTTTTTATTTCTTCCCTTGAAGTTTTTTGTTTACTGACGTCATAATCTTTAAATTTAGCTCTAACAAATTATCGATTAATTAATCGGTAATTTTTCAAAAGTTAACGATTAAATTAAATTAAATCGATAACAGCCCTAGTTTCTCGTAAATAAGGTGACAAAGCCAAATATAGCTATAAATTGGAAAATTAGCTATCCTAAAAGAATCTTTTGATTATGAATATTTTTTAAAGAAGTATATCCAGAAAGTTATTCTATAATATATCCAAATAAATCCAGACTTCGATGGATAAAAATTTATAAAAAAAAGAATTTTAAGTAGGCCTACTATTTCACAATATGATTTTAAAATTTTTATTTATTTATTTGTTGAAAATGGCTCTAAGATATGTTTGTTGTAGCAACCCCTAAAAAGTTTAAACATATATATTTTCATGGTAATCTTAAGATATTATGATCGACTTTAACTTTTCTGATATGATATGCGATCCTTTCTAAATTGATTCTCTTTATGATTAGCTTCAACAAGTCGTGATCATTAAAAATTGTGATATTGAAACGAAAAATGTGTTGAAATAATACAAGTATATGAGTTTATATTTATTTCTTTTAAAATGTAAAGCTAATTATGTCGTTAATAATTCTTTTTAGGCCAACGGAAATTTATTTCTTGATTAATCATTGTTTATTATTTTTTTTTTTTTACAAATTCGATTAAATATCAATTTAAAAAATTGTAATGGATAGAAATTCGATTAAAAACAAGAAAAAAATGTGTATCTTTTATTTGTAAAAAAAATAAATTATTAAACAATAATAAAAAAACCAATGTCGCCGAGGAATAAAAACAACAGTCCAAAGCTGTTAAAATAGTTCAAATGATAGTTTTCAATGTTATTAAGACAAGGAAAATTATTCAATGTAAAAAAAAAAAATTCAATAACCTGTTTTTGTTAATTCTTTTCAAAGACATATAACTTTAATCAAAATTAACTATTAATTCATGAAATTAATGTAAGTTTTCAAAAGTAAGCGATTAAATTTAAATATAGCGTAAACAGCCCGAATTCTTTTATGTTGTTTTATGATCATTTTTACTTTCAATAATGAAATATGTATTTTAAATGGCACGTGTATCATTAAAAAACAGTTGAAAATGTGTTCGTAGATTAAAATATCCTGACCTACAATTAAAAATTCATACCTACCTTTTAATGAAATATATATTAAAATACGAAGCAGAAACGTCGTGCGTTGCAACAAACTCAGTAAGGAAGAATAAATTTAAGAAACAAACAAATGATGTTTTAAAAATAATTATACCAGAAATCTACACGGAAGTGTGACAAAAAATCGTATCAAGGTTCCCGCTCTATAATGCACAATAATTGAACTTTTTATTAACATTCACATGGACTAAAGCTATATTTCTCAATATAGTTTAAAATTGATAATGGAAACAAATATTAAAGTTCATTAAAAACATATTGGGCCCCTTGTCGTGATTGTATGAACATTATAAGTTCAGTGTCCTATAGCAATTAAAAATAGTCTCTTCCGTTTTTGTAACTAAGATTGGCAAGATAAGCAAATTTCTCAGTCACTTACGCTAACACTAATTACACTGATATCAGAAAAAAAGAAATCTAGGGCCCCTAAGGCCAATGGTGTAATTTTTCTATGTATAAAACCTGTTCATTTTAATTTACTTTCATCATAGATTCATAAAGATTGTTAAAAAATTGAATGGGGCAAATAGCTTATTTAAACTTATGCAAATGAATAAATGTAGGGCCTCCGGCCCCTATGGAATAGAAATTAGAAGTTCATGCCCTTTAGCATTTTAATATGGGCTACCAAGTTTATGCATACTAATGTTGGCTAAACTCTATTCATTTGCTTAATAGCTAACAAATACAATTTTGTGAATAAGGGGAAAAAATGAAATTATGGGCCCCAGGGCCCATTCAGTTCAATATTTAAAAATGGAAACATCTGTTTTTATCAATCTGCATCAAATGGAATATATTTTTAATTATTTCTCAAGAATATAGAATGGGGATAAAAATCTTAAACTTTTAAGGAAAATTGCTTTTTTTACCCCAGCCCTATTAGTCATTAGGAGTTCAGCTATATATATTATTTTAAAATATTTTGTTAAGTAACTATATACAAAGTTTGTTTAATATCCATCAAATTACTTAGTAACTAAAGCTTTAACCAATGTTTATATAGCTCATTTTAGGAAACATTGACAATGTTGTTCCCCGTGCCACATGAGGGATAAAAGAAAAAAATATTGCAAGGTAGCTTTTCGGGAGCGTACTTTGCAGTCTCCAAAAGTTTCATGACGATCAAATGAATGGTTTATAATGGACATGCACACTCTAAGCCACACTTTGATTTTTATATATAGATAAAAAAAAGAGCAAAACATGAAATAAAGGGCCCCCTGGCTCCATTGGTGCAAGATATAAATTATGAAACATCTCTTTATTTTAATTTGGATATTATTGAATATATTGTCGTAATTTCTCAAACCCATGCCACAGAATGGGTAATAAAATTGTAAACAAAATGAGGGGTAGGACTGCAATCAGGCTTATACAAAATTCAAAGGAAAAGACGTAAACAAGGTAAGTGTTAGCATGACCGGACGTAACAAATGGAAACATCTGTAAAAATGGAATAATAAAATTGTAAACGTTTACAAAACATAATGAAAAGATAAACATTAGTTATTAAAATGTTCTATATAATTTTAATATTGGTTATAACGTTTTCATACACAAAGTCTGGTTGAGTTCCATTCATTTTCCCCGTCGTTAAAGCTTTCACAATTTATATACATCTCAAGTCGAAAAAAAACGAAATTAAGGGCACATTGGCCCAATCGGTGCAATTAATTAACTTTAAAATACATGTTTATTTGGTTTCTCAATCCTAATACAGGGGTGTCCAAAGCACGGTTAGCTGGCTAAATCTGGCCCGCGACGCAAGTTTAACTGGCCTTCGACCTCTTCTGAAATATAAATTAATTGACTGACGTATTAATTCCATAACGACACTATGTTATAATAAAATTCGAAATTTTGTTCTGTTAGATTTATTTTTTAAATTCTTTTTTAGTCACATAACCTCTTTTTATCGAGGTCGTAGGGGATTCTAATGTTTCCATTAGAACATTCTCGGGCTTAATAGACACTGGCGGCGCCCATCCCTCTCCAGGTCAGCGGAGGATTTTCTAAGCGTTAGTCATTGCTCGGAAGTTTTATAGTGGCTTTTCGTGGGGGGCTTGAACCCATGCCCCTCAGCTTCTAAGGCGAGCGCACTATTGGCGTCGCCACTTCGCTTTATCATGCATTTTTAATGGCAAGTGCAGTAAGAGGTTTCCCAGGCAAATGTTGCAAAGACACAGACAGGAGTTGATGGATATCCTCTGTACCGTCGCCGAAAACCAGGTGATGGTGGTAGTGTTGCCCCTGGTAGAGCACCGGAATCTGGGATGATGGGGGATGTTGACAACTCTTGGGTTGTACCAATTCTCCATTACTCTGCAGAATATTAAAAGCACACATAAATTTTGAGTACTGCTACTAAGTAAAAAGCAACAAGTACATTTGCAAGTATGTTACCAAGGGAAGTGATGCAGCCATGTTTGCTGTTGCAAATGAAATGCCGAACAGACTTTATGAAATTACCACTTATCAACAAGGACGATATATAAGTAGCAGTGAGGCTGTGTGGTGCCTGCTCAATTTTCCCATCCATCAAAGGTATCCAACAGTTGTCCAGTTGGTAGTAAGCCTTAAAGGAGTCCAAAGAACCAGGACAGCCAACTGCACTTTTGATTGACACTCCACCAAAGACTAACTTGACAGCCATTTTTGATCTCTGCAAAACAGATCCTCTTGCTAAAACATTTCTGTATTCTGAAGTGACTAAATATTTTCACTGGGATGCCAGTCAAAAGGTCTGGCAAATCTGAAAAAAGGTGTTCCTCTTGCAGACTTCCAAGGGTATGTGACAGACAATTCCGTGGGAAGAGTGTACACAGTGCGTCCTAACAACAGAGAAGCATACCACATGCGCCTCCTGTTGCACCATGTTCGAGGACCTACATTATTTAAAGATCTCAAAACTGTTGTTGTGAGAAATGAGGATGGTGACATCCTTGAAATTAAGCCATGCAGCACATACACTGAGGCATGCCAAGTCCTGCGACTGCTGGAAGATGATTGTCATTGGTACAAGGCAATGGAAGAGGCAGCTGTGTCTCAGTCACCTGCACAACTCCGTAACCTCTTTGCCATTTTGGTTTCCCTATGTGGCTTAAACAAACCTATTACACTGTGGGAAAATCACAAGGAAGACATGACAGATGACTTTTTGCACCAGGCAAGACGAAACAATCGAACAGAAAATATTGAATACCATGATGCTCTCTTCAACAATACTCTTGGAAGATAAAATTCTTACTATAACTGGCAACAACATATATGCGAAGATTAACGATTATTATATCGAATAATCGTAAAACAATTTATTTTTTCGATTAAATATCAATTAAAATTTTAGATATTATTTATTATATTATTCTTTCAATTTAATAACATATAATTAATGATTAATATATAGGCAATTCGATAGGTGTCGCTTAGGAAAATAGTACAATAGTCCAAATCAGTTATAAAAGTTCATAATGTTTTTTCTATCCTTGAGACAGGCAAAATCACTCAAAAAATCAAATGAATATTCTATTAACTGTACATGTTATCCGTTAATACATTATGATTTAATCGATATCCATGTGTAATTCATGAAATTAATCTTATATTTATATATAAATTTACGATATTAAATTTAAATTAAACGTTTCCAACCATATATATATATATATACTAGATTGTGCCAGGCGCCGTGGCGCCTTCGGCGCCAACCTTTTTTTTAAAGACCAACTAACTTGTCCTTTTTTGATAAATACGAATTATTAAACTTTATGAAATGTACGCAAAGTATTTATTTAATAATAATAATAGGGGTTGTATTTTGCGTACCGATGCACACCAAACAATGACGTCATCATATTAAATATTTTTACAGCGCTCATCAACACACGATTTTTCAACTAAACTAACTGCTGTAGACTGTCGTACATCGCTCCTCAGCGTTACGTTACAAACATACAGAACCACACCACTGGGTGTTTATATATATTAATATACATACATACATATAAATACGAGCAAAATACCCGTGCTATGCTACGGGGTAGGCACAATAAGAGTAACTTTATTTAGTTTTGGGTCTCAAATTCTCCTTAAAAATAAATATAAACGGATCTGGAAATTAGGGTAGTGATAAATCAAACCCTTCTTAATAAGAACAAAGATAAGTGTGTCGAGAAAAATAAACATATTATTAGTTTAAATATTACCCATCAATTTTGGTATTTCTGCTTTAATATAGCAACATCATTATCATCCGTGGCTCTACAGCCCATGTAGGGCCCTGGCTTGCTCAACCACATCCTTCCATTCAGATCGATTGATGGCTTTCTTTCACCATGCTCGAACCCCTTTAATAACGCATGGTATATTCTCTACCAGAATAACAAATGTCGTTAACAGTTACAAAAAGATAACGGGCAAAGTTCACTTTCTTTTCACGTGAATCAAAACATGAAAACAATATCTTTCCACAGGATTTCTTTGGTTCTTAGAAATAGCTCGCTAAACACCCATTTCATTTATAGTCTAAGCATGAAATTAGTTCAAGACGGATAGGA
>MUZC01000140.1:252852-266021 GCA_002072015.1 Radix auricularia
TATATAATATAAATTGCATTAATAAAGTGTTGTTCTTATGTTACGGAAGTAATGTAATAAAGCAACTTACCGGACGATGTGTCAATTACAAACAGAAATGTTAGCAGTTTAATAATAGCAAACAGTTGCATTTCCAACTAAAAATGAGATTGTAGGATACAAGGAAAGTATACAAAATTGTTAGTGAAACAATTACTATCGTACTTTTTCATATTTTAGTGTTATATTATTATTATTATTAATTATTATTTTTTTAGCCTGTCAACTGTTATTCCTAATTAAGCGTTAAAAAATTTCAAACTGAAATAAAGATAATTAAAAAATCATGTTAAGCCTGGTCCTTTTTTGGACTCAGGACGTGTCAGCGCATTTTCGTATTATGTATCAGTACTTATGTTAGATAACAGCATTATGTAGTTATCAGTAATTGTGTTTAGATTTTAGACATATATTTATGAATTTTCTTGCGTAATGAATATACCTGAAAATTTTTTTATTTAAAAGTCATTTCTTTACATTTTAAATTTTTTAAATTTTTTCTTTAATCTAACTACAAGTGGTTTGTGGTCACTGAAATAGGAGTCATAAATGAAACATTCTAAATTGTAATCAGCTAATCGCCCAAATACTCCGTCAATTGTAGTTTGATAGATCGTGGTTGCCAATCTTGGTGAAAGTAGTTGAATGTTGAAGCTTGTT
Source organism: Radix auricularia (assembly GCA_002072015.1). Classification (NCBI taxonomy): domain Eukaryota; kingdom Metazoa; phylum Mollusca; class Gastropoda; family Lymnaeidae; genus Radix; species Radix auricularia. The sequence goes on from MUZC01000140.1 coordinate 253,552, forward strand.
TCGAAAACGTTTTCAATTTCTGCCCCTGGGCCGCTAAGATCTTGATTGAAGTCACCACAAATGATGACGTAAAACGCTCTAAACTTTTACACATATTCTAATGACGTCAAAAAAAAAAACAACTAATACTTTTGATAATACTAAGACTTCCGGCAATGGCTGCCGTTGCCTGTGCCAGTGTTATTTCTCGATTCGCAATGTTTTTTGGTAGTTTTAACGGGGTTTTTTAACGGATCGAGTAACTGAGTGTTGATGCACAAATGGCAGGTCAGGACATACAAAAAACATATATACATCATGGGTCTAGGACTTATGGTTGCTGAGATCTAGGGTGATGACAGACGGACGGACAAAACGGGTGCAATAGCGCATTCGACTTCTCGAAAATGCGCTAAAAAGATTACTTAATTTAAATTTTGATAAATATACATTTACAGTTATTGTTGCCTTTATATGGAAAGCGAATTCACAATAACGTTAATAACTTTGAAAATAATGAAATTAATACTAATTTTATTTTTCATATTTTTAGATCCAGGACAAATGAGAAACTTCATTTAAAAAGACATAGGGAAAAACTTTTTAAAATTATCATTACTAACACATTTCTGCTTATCTTCTTTGGTAAAGCGTGTTAATGTTTCTAAATTACAAGTACTGCAATATAGTAAATGTATAATTAAAGCGGTTCAACAGTAAACTAACACTTTAGCAACGGCCGAAATAATGCTGAACACAAAACAATGTTAAGAAGATTAAGAAGCCTTCATAAATTGAAAGAAGTGAAAAAAACGAGAAAGTCATTCTTGTAAGATGATTAATTGTTTCACCTTGAAATAACTGCACACTTTTTTATATGGTATAACTTAAATGAATAATCATATACCATCATAACTGATTACCTCTACCACAAAAGGAAATGTTCGAAACTATATATTTATAATAATGTTGAAAGTTGTTTAAAATACGTTCAATGTAAACGGTTGCCTTTACTTAACTGAACATACACGCCTAACCGTACTTAATACTAAGAAGTGCATTTACAAGTAAAATAACGTTTGGTAGTATCTTTGGTTGACATTAACCCACGGGTACATTTAAATTAAAAGAGTAAACCTGTGATTAGCGATTAAGCAAATAAATATGTTATGAAAAGCTTCTCTGATACCAGCAAAATAAACAACTTTTACATATAAAAAACAAAACAAAGAGGGAAAAAAAAGTTTATCACACTGAAAAAAAAATCTGTTTCGATACAATATTTTGATAGAGACATTGTAATTTTATATGCATGCCGATGAAATTTAAATGTTATTAGACTACAGCATAAAAAAGCTGCATTTCATTTATTTTTAGATGTATATAATTGCATATAAATTAAAGAGGAAATATTAAATCAATGTACTTTGTAATCTAGCGTATATGGCAACTTTTCAACACCTAAAAACCTTCTCAAAAGTACAGGGTCATCTTATGCGCCGTGTATCATCATATGGTATGTATTCCTGCTCATATGGTAAAGCACACGTTGTAAAGAACGGTATACAAGTAGTAGACAATAAAGCCACTACACTAAACACATATTCTTTGGACCTGAGATCTAATCTCTTAAGGCATTGGTTATTACTTGGGCAATCTGCTTCATCTTTTGGGCAGCTCCATACAACATTGTCTGAACGTAGGACTCCCCTGCTACCCTAACCTCCCCGGCTATGTCAAGCGCGGGACTTGACGTCAAGAAGTGTGTGATCGTCTCAGAGGCTTGGCTGCAATGGCGGCAGTTGGGTGTCCATGTTGTGATCTAGCCTGTTAAAATAAGATTTGGTTGGGCAATTCTTGATGCTCATTTGGGTCACCAAACTTTGTTCCCTTCGTTTTAGACCCCACCACTGGTCTGATCTGCTCTGCCTGGGCATGCTAGCGAATACCCTTCTTGTAGTCGCTCCATCTTCCCACTCCTGGTACCACTTTTCCCTGAAGTGGTTTATTAGCCACGTCTATGCCCCAAGATATGTGACTGGGACATCTGGTTGGGGTTGGGCTACTCCAGCTTTTGCCAGCGAGTCTGCTATTTCATTGCGTTCTACATTCACGTGGCTAGGGATCACTTGCACTGTGACCCTGCCACCAAGTCTCTCGAATCTGCCCACTTCCTCCAAGATGGCATCGACTAGGTGGGTGCTACGTTTTTCAGAAATGCAGGACTTCGAGCTCCGATCTCGAATCACAAAACAAGACCGTGTCAAAACCTGCTAGTTCCGACCCTTGCAGTGTCAGGTGCACACTTTTGAGGGCCCTGTAAATAGCTTCAAGCTCCGCATCTTAGTTCGATGCTGTAGTCCCACAGGGTCCTGAAAGTTCCTCTTTTTGTGGCCCTCCTAAAGAGTATAGGATGAGCGCACCATATCCTGCAGTTCTTTCTTTCCGGCTGGCAGACCCATCCGTGAACACTTTCACCGGAGTTCCCGCGAACCCTTCAATTGTCTCAAATATCGTACGACATTCCTTGTAGTGAGTAGCCAAATATAGTCACTATTAATTACACTCTGTAATCTCCCATCAAACATCTTTTTAAATACGTTTTTAAGACCTAATTTCCTTGACGAAAGGCACAGATATTAAGAGCGATATTAAGGTACTTCTGAATAAATTTGTTTTTAGGCTATGTGAAAATATTATCATTAATAGTTGCTCTTTTTTTGCTTTATGTGAATATGTATTTATATCAAAATATATTAATTAAATACGACCCGTCGGAAGAAATTTACCGCTGACTTACTCAAGAATGGGGCAAGGGCATGGAGGGGGCTGAATGGACACACTCTAAATTAAGAAAAATTCAAAACAGTGCGAGTTAATGTCGGTGGGGGAATCACGGACGCATTAGTGGTCTCCAGACATTTGAACTGCGGTCATCAACCTGCCCACCACCCTTCATTAAATTAGCCAGCCAACCATAATTTGTCATTCGCGAACCCTAGCGATGGTCAGCCATGTTCCTAAAAAAGGGGCAAAAGCAAATTAGTTTTTAAAAAAAAAAAGCAATAATGTTTTTGCTCGGGCTTGAAACTAGAAAATTCCGCATATAAGTCGGAAGTGATAAACACTAAACTACAAAACACATGTTATATACCGATAATTATATGTATGTATACTTTGTCTTTAACGAATGTTAACTTCCTAATTTGTTTAAGATTTTTTTTATTGTAATTTATGGTTGTATGAAAAAGAAATATTTGCACAATAGTTATTTTCTTCCATTCAAATGTTTTTAAAAGCAATTTTACAATTAGTTTTAAAATTTTATAGGACGAAACTGAAAGATTCAACAATTACTATGTAGGCATATGTGTCACGATACTTGAGATTTGATCTATTCCGGCTCCCACGCCACACTTTTCGAGAAGTAATTACAGTGAAACAGGACACACTGCATGTATTATATGCAATTCTACATTATTTTCAATATTTAAAAGTGATCCATAAGACCTTCCTTCCGTCCACAAAGTATGTCAGGCTATTTTTGACCATTTTTAACTCCCCCTTCCCCTGTCACAAATCTCAGTCCCCCCCCTCCCCCCAACAAAAGTACGTCTCACTTTCGTACAAAAATATATTTTTTTATTAACAAAATAATTAAAATTTACAATAAAACACTGTGATGTCACACTTTGCCGGACACACACACCCCAATTACAAACTGTCACTTTGTCTTACACCCCCACCTCTGGAGCGTAATATACTTTATGGACGACTCAATACTTTTTAAAGGTGGATAATCATTAGTATCTATCGATTTAACATTCCCACTCTTCTGTGTTACACTTTTATAATAATACACAGCTTTGTAATTATATTTAGTATTAATGAAACAATTGTGTTTTCGTGTAACAAATTAAGGAATTGACCTCATATGTTAGTTTTGTCTTCTGTTTTATTTTATCTTATTATATTTTTTTTATTTATTCATTAAAAAAAATTAGCCAGAACCTTGTAAGATTTAGATCCCTATTGACGCATCTAGGCTCAGATGCAAATACACATGTGATCACAGTTGCTTATCTCAAAAATAGGAAATTTAAAAAGGCTTGGCAATTTTTAATGTTTCTCTAAAATTTAGATAAGAGGAAGAAAATTAAAACTTTGAGGTAGTTAATTCTAGGAACTCTGCCCCGGAAGGAAAATAACGAATAATAAATGTACATTTAGGATAAGAAAGAAAGTAATTGACAACTTGGTCCCTCTGATTTGCCAAAAGAAGTAGATGAAGGAAATCTTTGCGCTTTGTGCAAATTAATTTATAGTCACGACCTCATAGGGTTAGAGTTGAAAAGCCGACATTTTTACATACGGTTGGAAATCAATATTTAAAAATATAATATTTATTATTTTAAATTATAAAAGACAAGTAAAAATTGCTCAATCTGTTCCTTAAAAAGAGTTCACGCGCATGCGTTGGTCGCAGGAAACTTTGACAAACATATGGGGAAAACGTCGTCAGTAAAATATGTAGGGGAGCCTTAACCTGGCATCAGGGAAGACCTAAAAAATCAGATGTCCCCACGACAACACAGTGGGTTATGAAAAGGTTTTAACTACATTTACATTTCATGTGATTTATCGCGTCAAAGGCGGTTTAAAAAAAAAAAAAAGAATCTAACAGCATCATAACCGTGCCGCAATTAAACGGAAAGAGGCAGTTAAGTGATAAAAAAACAATAAAAGTGAAACAAAGAGAACAAAGTGATTTGCCAACACTAAAATTCCCCACCCAAACGCTCGCAAGCCAAATAATTCCTAAGGAGCATACTTCACTACGTATAAAACAGAACAGAAGACATGAAATGTTGTTAATAGACGTCTTACACAAATATGACCCAGAGATGAACAAATAAAATATACTGCCACTGGTTCCTCCCTAGAAAATATTTATGGACGTAAGGAAATTATTAACTTATTATATTTTTGTTGAACAAGAATAAGAATTTAAAAATAAGTATTATCAATTTCATTGCATAAATTCATTCTTAGCTCAACACTAACTAAATACCCGTACGATGCAGTAGAACAGTGATTTCTAGTTAGCGTGAAAACACCAGTTAGAAATGATTGGAACATGGGACCTTAAGTAACAAAGGCCATTCAAAAAAATTAATATGGCAACATTTATTTGTGTCATAAAAATACATTAATTATGTCAAACTGTTTCTGTTAGAGAAGGAAAGTCACCAACTCAATTTCACGAAGATGAGAAAATAAAATATAAAGTTTAACATGATGAACTTCGCCTACGCTTAAGACAGTTGGGCACAGAATTCCGAAATGAAACCTGCTTAACTTTAGGCATAACGCTTTTACTGATCGCTATTTTCTAAATAAGACTCATTTAAATCGTATGTATTAAGTATGGTCAAGAAACATACATTGGTGCTAGAGCCATTCGCGGGTGTGCACTTAACCATTTTCTTCAGCCACTTTCAGTTTCTCGATCAGGGACTTACATAATATTTATACAGATTATATAAAAAACAAAATGAAATGACCACCGGGGCTAATTTTTGCATACATGTTTTTATCAAGCTAAAATTTGTAGCAATATGAAAGTTGTTATAAAGACTTGTTTGTCATAATTAGTCGATGTCGTGTAAACGCCTGAAGATGGAAACACGAGAATTTGTTTATTGGGAATAAGAATGTTTTATTTTTATCAAAATGTCAATTTGAAGACTGTATCAGAATACCTCTTTGTTGTATTTAAAGTTTTCATTACAAGTAGCATTATCTTGGTTCCTTTATCTTCTTGTATTTTCTTTTTTTATGTTTTGTGATTAAAAAAAACAACTTTGTCAAATGTGAATATTATCTGTTCAAATACGGCCCTTGGTGTAAGATAAACCGCAGACTTGCTAATAGATTGTTGAAAGAAAGGAGAAAGAACGGACAAAAACAACATCACAACGGTGGGGGGGGCAGTGGACGCATTGTTACTTTTTTACTCATGCGCATTGTGGTTAGCTAACTGCCTGGCATCTTGCAACAACCCAGCTGGCCAACCATAAACTATGATTAGGCGACTCAAGCGAGGTTCATTCATTATGTTTATTTGTACTCATTATGTGTTTGTTCTGGTGAATTATATGTATAGGTTGAATCATGGAGCTTTTTAAAAAAAATTAATGAGAAAAGTTACGATTACAGTTTAACGGTTATTTTTAAACCTTTATTGTTAATGTGAAAGTGTATAGACTCTGTCTTACTAAAGCAGTCTCTGAATCATTCTTTCATTTATCCATTGTCTCTCTATTTTTATGTAAGAAACCTTATGTTAATTATGTTAAAGATATGGCATAGCCTCGGATACTCTTTACATATAGTTAGCGATTTCACTCAAAATTTTCGGAGCAACATATTAATTTGAAAAGTTGTATTCATTTGATACAAATAAAATTAAGAAGAAATGCATCGTTTTCGTAATTGTGAATATTCACTAATGTTGAATAATCAAAATAAAAAAAGAGTTGTATAAATAAGCTATTTACTTTTTTATTATAGATTCTAATCCTTACTTAGCTTTTGAGTCAATAAACATGACAAATTATTACTGATGGTGGTTGTTTTGACAAAGTAAATTAGAAACATCTTTACGTTTTGGACCAAAAGTGTTGACTGATTTTTAGGGTCGATGGACACACTCATGCTTGAAACACCCTCATTTAAATGTGCAAGGGAGCTTTGTGACTTCCATTGATTATATAATTATGACTGATTTATTTTCACATGAGTTTGTAGGCGTTATCAAATAATACTATGTTTCGCAAAATAATTCCTTAGAAAAATTGATTTCTTTTGAAAAATGCACTTAAAATAAACAAAATATCTGACAATTACACACTTATAACATACAAAAAATGCATTTCAGAATTCACATAGCAAAAAACATTTACTAAATTTTTCAGCCATCTTGTCCTGACCTCTTATTACTATCTTTGGGGAGATCGGTGCCCCTGCTCCCCCCATCATAACATCGTGACTACTCCCAATAGGCTGGACCTTGGACTTCAGTTAACCTCATAAAAAAAGCATTCCTTTTTAACACCTGTGCTCTCCCCTTATTCTTTAATAATAATAATCCGGCATCCTTCCGTCTCGCGAGACGATGGTGCATCACCGTTGGGTTGGGTTGCATTTTCTCGAGTGGCTGTGCAGTCCTCTCCTTGAGTGACAGTCTTTGCCACAGTTTTTACACACGAGTTCTGTGCTTCCAAATGTTTTGGCCTTTCTCCTAGCTCTTCTGTCTGCAGCCTCCTCCATTCTTCGCTCCTCGGCTATTATGACGCCCTCTTTGACAAATGTGCGCCACGTAGATCGGTCTTCTGCCTTACACTCCAAGTCACTTGTGTGTATTTTGGCTGCTTTCATGTCCCTTTGACAGACATCTTTAAATCGCAAGCGTGGGCGACCTGTTTTCCTCTTTCCTGAAGCAAGTTCACCATATAGGAGGTCCTTCGGGATGCGGCCGGGGCTCATTCTTTTGACATGTCCTAGCCACCTCAGGCGTCTTTCACTAAGAATTGAGAACATGCTTTGGGTATTGGCACGCGTTAGTACCTCACTATTAGGCACTTTTTCTTGCCATTTAATACCAAGGATGCGGCGCAAGCATCTCAAATGGAAGCTGTTAAGCTTACGCTCTTGTGATGTATAAGTGGTCCATGTCTCGCTCCCATATAGTAGTGTACTGATGACACAGGCTCGATAGACGCACAGTTTGGTTTTCTCCGTTAGCTTGGTGTTTTGCCAGACCCGCTTATTTAGTTTAGCCATTGTTGCGGCTGCCTTGCCAATTCTGCTGTTTATTTCTTCTTCAATGGACAGTGTATTGGAGACCTTGGATCCCAAGTAGGTGAAGCTGTCCACAACCTCCAAGTTTTCATTATCGATATTTATGGTAGGAGGAGGTCGAGTGTCTTGGGCCATGATGTTTGTCTTTTTCAAGCTGATTTGCAGACCAAATTCTTTGCAGGCATTGGAGAAGCTTGACACGAGTTGTTGCAAACCAGATTCTGTATGTGCTGTTAGTGCCGCATCATCCGCAAATAGTAGCTCTCGAATTAGGACATCCGTCGTTTTGGTCTTGGCTCGGAGGCGGGCAGTGTTGAAAAGTCCTCCATCAGCTCTGGTATGTAACCAGATTCCCTCACTGCTATCCTTGAATGCGTATCGAAGAAGTACAGAGAAGAATATTGCGAAGAGTGTTGGTGCGAGTACACAACCTTGTTTAACTCCGCTGCTGACAGGGAAGGCCTCTGACTTAGCTCCATCGAACTGTACTGTGCCAAGCATATTTTCATGGAACTGTCTGATGATGGCAAGTAGGTGAGGGGGACATCCAATTTTTGCCAGTATTTGGAATAGCCCGTTGCGACTGACTAAGTCGAAGGCTTTTGTAAGGTCCACAAATGCAATGTATAGTGGCATCTGCTGCTCTCTGCATTTTTCCTGGAGCTGTCGTATGGAGAACACCATGTCTATGGTAGACCGACCGGACCGGAAACCACACTGAGATTCTGGATAGACGCGGGATGCTAGGCTTTGTAAACGTTTTAGTATAACGCGGGCAAAGGTCTTTCCTACAATACTAAGGAGTGAAATGCCGCGATAATTATTGCAATCACTCCTATCACCTTTGTTTTTATATAGTGTCACTATATTTGCATCCTTTAGGTCTTGGGGGATGTAGCCCTGTTCCCAGCAGAGGGACAGAATCTCGTGCAATGGTTGGAGTAAAGCTGTCTTGCCACTCTTTAGAACCTCTGGTGGTATTCCATCATTCCCAGGCGCTTTTCCACAAGCTAGACTGTCAATTGCTTTGCTCAGCTCTTCCTGTGTGGGCACGACATCAAGTTCTTCCATGAGTGGCATATCTGGGATGTCATCTAGAGCGGTGCTGGAGACTGTGGTAACTGTTGAATACAATTCCAGATAATGCTCAACCCACCGTTTTAGCTGTGCTGCCTGGTCTTGAATAATTTCTCCATTTTTGGACTTTAGGGGAGCAGCTTTTGACGTCAAGGGGCCCGTTGCCTTTTTGATGTTTTCGTACATGACTTTTGCATTGCCCATGTCTGCAGCTGATTGTATACTGGAACAGAGCTTAAGCCAGTAGGTATTGACACATTTACGTGCAACCTTTTGGGCAAGTGACTTAGCTGTTTTTAAAGCATGCAAATTGTCAGGTGTAGGCTTTTCCTTGTAAGCCATAAGAGCTTTCCTTTTTGCTTCAGTGACGGGTTTCATCTCGTCCCAATGTTCATCAAACCAGTCCGTGTTTTTGTGAGATTTTTTGCCAAAGGCTTGTATTGCGGATGTATAGATTGTGTCTCTCAGTTGCGTCCATTTGGAGTCAATGGTGACGCATGGGGACATCTTTGAGAGACTTTCCTTCACCTTGTCTTTGAACAGCTGCGCTATCGCAGGGTCTTTCATGCAGGAGGTATTGATGCGTGGACTTCCCTTTTTCTTTGTGTGGTACGAGTTTTTCCTCATTATTCGTACTTTGCTGGCGACAAGGGAATGATCCGTGTCACAGTCGGCACTGTGATAGCTGCGAGTGAGTAGGACGCTAGCTAGTTGTGCACGCCTGGTGATAATGAGGTCCAGCTGGTGCCATTGGTGGGATCGAGGGTGTCTCCAAGATACTTGATGTATATCCTTGCACTTGAAGAAAGTGTTGGTCACACACAAGCCTCGTGAGCAGCACAATTCCAGAAGCCTTTGTCCATTTTCATTTAACTTTCCTCTTCCAAATAGTCCAAGGCAGGTGGGCCAGGCTTCGTGGTCGCTCCCCACTCTAGCATTGAAATCTCCTAGGAGATAGATTGCCTCGTCTTTGTGGATGCCGGCTATTGCCTGGTCTAACGCTCCATAGAACTGGTCCTTCTCTTCCGGAGTTGAATAGAGTGTTGGGGCATACACACTAAGAATGTTTGCTGGGCCCGCAGTTGTTCTGAGTCTTAGAGTGAGGATCCTCTCCGTGCCTGATGACGGTGGTTCAATGGATGGTAGAAGAGTGTTTTTAACAGCGAAACCCACACCATGCTGTCTAGGTTCGTCTTTCGGTCTGCCTTGCCAGAAGAAGGTGTAATTGGCCTCTTTGAGTGAACCGTTGTCTGGGAGCCTGGTCTCCTGAAGGCATGCTATGTCAATCTTTAGCCTTTTAAGTTCTCTATCGATTATTCCTGTCTTCCGTGTGTCGTTTATGGACTGCAGATCATCAGTGATGCCGGGACACATAGTCCTCACGTTCCAGCTAGCGATTCGAAGAGCTGGGGTCTTCTTTTTCTTTTTTGTATTTCTTGGTGCAGGGCTTAGTGGCCCACTTGTTGAGTGGTACTCTAATCTCCACGCACCCAGTGGAGAAGGCAGGCCATGACGGGATAGCACCTATTTGACTGGGGGCTGCCCAGTTTGAGGCGGGCGGTAGCTGTCCAGTGAGACATTGGTAGTCTCTCCCACCGTCGGAAGCAGCCCCTGGCGCCTAGCTCTACGTCAATTGAGCTTTGGCTTATAACCGGTAACTGCTGCTTCCCGTGTTTTGTCGACACCTTGCGGCGACGCTGGAGTGTCCTCTCCAGAGGTGATGCAAGCCTGGGCGGGTATTATGGAGAATTAGCTGCTGCCCATACAGCATATCCCCCCTCTCCACGTCAATGGTGTAACCAAGGGAACGACTTGCGTCGATGCAGCTTGGCTGCCATTGGCGTCGCAGGAGCTGCCGGTATGTACATAAGTCTTATGTATAGACCGCCTGTAGGTGCTCCAATTCCTGATTTTCTTTCAGGGTTTACTCCCTTAGCCTTTCCCGCAAGGCAGGTATAGCCGCAAGGCAGCGGAGGATTTGTATTCGGAGTTTCCTTCTCCTAGATGAACTACCAGCCAAGGTTTTTAACGAGCATCATCTACCCGTAGGGGTGCCAGAACCGGGGTTTGAACCCATGACCGATTTTTATTTTAGAAAATAATTTTAGAAAAAATTTAATAATAATAATATTAATAATAATAAAATGATAATTTATATAATGCTGTATCTTAGCAAGGAGCCGTGCTCACAGCGCTTTACATGGAGATAACAACACATATATATTAATTAAAGAAATATTTATATCATACTAACTACATAAATGACAATACGTTAAACATCGGCTACGTTAATTATTAAAAGAAATATTTTTTCATTAATTTTGAAAATATATTTTGAAAAGATGTGTCTTAAGTGCTGTCCTAAGGACTTAGCAGTTAAAATACTACTGATGTATAATGGTAGAGAATTCCATTGTTTGGCTGCACAAAAAGAAAATGTACTTTCACCGAATGTTTTAGTGCGTGTCTTAGGAACACAGAGAATGCATGTGTCTGCAGAAGAGCGTAGCTGACGACTTGGTGAGTAGACCGACAAAAGTTAAACAATATAGAAAGGGCATGAGTCAGAAAAGAATTTGTGACACAGAACGGCCAGTTTGTATTCAATTCGGGCTTGTATGGATAGCAAATGTAAAGAGTAAAGTAGCGGAGTAACATGGTCATGTTATTTTGCCATTATAACTAACATGGCAGCTGCATTTTGAAGTCTCTGTAGTTTTTCAATGCATTATTTTGAGGCACCTGACAGAAGAGAATTGCAGTAATCAACACCTGCTAGAACAAGAACACAGACTAGAGATTTTGTTTTGCATTATCTGTTAAGTAATGACGGATTGAACTGATCTGATGAATGGCAGTGTAGGCAGAGTGGCAGATTTGATTGATGAAGTTGTTAGTGGACATGTTGTCAGAAATAATGTAGCCAAGATTCCTATTCGATGTTGTGAAAAGCATATCACAACTAACCACCTGAATAGAATTCGGAAAAGTCACAGTACTTCGTGATTTAATGTCACAGAGTAGCAGAGCTTCTGTCTTATTATCGTTCAGTTTGAGCTAGCTTAAAGTCACCCAAGACTTTACCAGGTCAATGCACTCTTGCATCATTAGGACAATGAAGTCAATATCATAGGGATCAGTGTGAGTGTAAAGTTGAGTATCAGCCCCATGATTTTTCACGTGACATACATTTGATCTCGAACAAATTATCCTCGTTTCACCTTGGAACACTCCGACAATTGCATCTGTGTATCGGCCATTTAACTACGATTTATTTTATGCCTTAACATTTGAACAACTGAATTTAACGACGATTTTATTAACGCTTGGGATTGTCTTACCTAGGTTTGTTAGCAGAACAGCTGTGGTGCAAAAGTATTCAGAAATAAGTAAACTTTATAGAAACAAATTATTAAAATAATTAATAATTCTTTGAAACTCATTTTAAGATTTTTGTAATTGTGAAATATATGAAACCTTTTCCAATAACATTTTGTAAGTTTTATGTGTTTGGAAAGCAGAATGTTTGATAAGATTATATATATATATAA
>MUZC01000140.1:266722-280155 GCA_002072015.1 Radix auricularia
GTAAAACTCTCTAAACTTTTACACATATTCTAATGACGTCAACAAAAAAAAAACTAATACTTTTGCACGCTTTCGCACCACTAACCAATAACTTTAACACCAAACACACCACCGTGCGCAACTCACAAGTTCCATTAAGTTACAATGACTTAAAGTCCTACAAAACTTCCAGGAGCTCTACTGCCACTACAAGAGGTCGGATCGAGTAACTGAGTGTTGATGCACAAATGGCAGGTCAGGACAAACAAAAAACATATATACATCATGGGTCTAGGACTTATGGATGCTGAGATCTATGGTGATGACAGACGGACGGACGGACGGACAGACGGACAAAACGGATACACTAGCGCATTCCACTTCTCGAAAATGCGCTAACTATATTTGGATCCCCGGTGCCCAGCAAAAGATATTTTAAATATTATTTCACCAGCTGTCATCGCGGAAGTGTATTTAACAAACCCCCAAAGTTACATGAGTTTAACTATTTAGGAAATAGGATAAAATACTGCTTTTCAATTTGTAAATAGCACATATTAGGAAAACATCATGTTAAGCCTGGTCCCTTTTTGGACTCAGGACGTGTTAGCGCATTTTCGAATTATGTATCAGTACTTATGTTAGATATCAGCATTATGTAGTTATCAGTAATTGTGTTTAGATTTTAGACATATTTTTATGAATTTTTAAGAACTCTTGTGTGTTGGTAGGAACTCTTGTGTGTTGGAGTTGGTAGGAACTCTTGTGTGTTGGTGGTGGTAGGAATTCTTGTGTGTTGGAGGTGGTAGGAACTCTTGTGATATACATCATGGGTCTAGGACTTTCATACTTCCAGGAGCTCTACTACCACTACAAGAGGTCGGATCGAGTAACTGAGTGTTGATGCACACATGGCAGGTAAGGACATACAAAAAACATATTTACATCATGGGTCTAGGACTTATGGATTCTGAGATCTAATGCTTTCATCAGTACAATAACTGCATGTGCGTACCTACATAAGTAATATTTCAATTATTATAATATATTGTATCATAAATTATTAGTGTCAAATAAAATGAGAAGAAACACGTCTTCTAATTTTATTGCATAAGAAAAATGGAAAAAAACAGTTATTAATAAATACAAGCATTTAAAGCTACAACAGAAAAAAAAATTAAAAAATCCCAAAATTTTCTGAAAATTTATAAATACATGATACATTATTTTTTTTTTAATTAAAAAAGAAGTTTCATTCCTTTATTTCACCATTAAAATATGACAAAAATTATATTTAAATACTAATGTGTTTATAAGCTAATGCTTTCTGGGTACAATCAAGTCTACATTTTTATATCAAAACTGGCGAAGCAGTGCTGTCTTGCCTGAAGTAATCTCTAGCTGCCTCGACTTCAATGAACAAAGAAATAACTTTGCAGTACGTTCTAATACTTATTAGTTTTTTCTTCAATGTGAACGACACCCATATCATAATGTTGAGTCCAACAATGGTAAAAAACTGACGATATTTATGAGAATTATAAGTGTAAGACTTAATAAAATGTAATAAACAATATTTGACCATAAGAATGTTTATTGCTTCGCAAACATTTCATAGCATTGCTATAAGTTAAAATTCACAGTGTATGGCATCATAAGTCTAAAGCCAGACTAGAAGATGAGTATATCGTTCATTCTGAGTAGTGGATAATCTCATTTCAATTCATATTAGGGAAGTCTCCACAGTATAATATGTTATGAAATATGCACAAAAAAGTCACATTAACACGACTATGTTTAAATCTTATACATTCAATCAATATATATCAATCTACTTATCAATCTATCTATCTATCTATCTATCTATCTATCTATCTATCTATCTATCTATCTATCTATCTATCTATCTATCTATCTATCTATCTGCTTATCTATCTATCTATCTATCTATCTATCTATCTATCTATCTATCTATCTGTATGTATGTGTATACGATGGCTTTACATTAGTTAAATTTGAATTATTAGTAGTTATTATATTAGTATATTTAAAGGCGTTGTCATTTTCTTTGAGTAATCATTGTCTTGCCCATCATTTGATAGTAGTCTAGTGATAATTTACTGAGAAATATCACTAAAAGTACATATTGATAGCTACCTGGTATAAAATATACGGAAATGATACGTTTACCAGTTCTAGTTTGTAGAAGAGTAGAGTATAACTAAGAATCAACGAACATGCAGTTGTCTTTGCCTTTTTTTTTGTATGGTAATCAAAATGACTCGTTAGAGTCTAACTACAAATAAATTTAACATAATGTGGATAACTGATTAAATGCAGTATATAAAAATACTGTTATCGTTTAATTATACAAACCGTTCATTATTTTGTGTGATATCAAAACTAAGAACCTTCAAATAGAGATTCACTTGAACAGTTACTCCGAAAGCAAAACGGAATATACCGAAAATGTGTCACGTGATCGTTGAGACAATTCAGACTGCTTGAATTAAAATCACTGTATGTTTCATAAGGAACGTTTAAATCTTAGACTTGTGAGTATTGTGTTTATTGCTTTGCACAGGAATTCCTGAACAACTTTACACCAAAGATTCGTTGGTAGCCAAAATAGCTGTATGCATGGCAAGTTTCGGAACGGATGTACTTAACCATACATTTTAAAGTTTTATATCGACTCACAACTCTAGTTATTTTTTTTTTTTTAAATAGAGGAAAAAGTCTTAAGTCGTATTTAAAAAAAAAAAAGAGATTCAGAAAATTAAAAAAAAAAAAGAATTAAAAAATCTACTAATTACATTTATTACTAAATAATGTGTACATTTTTCACAGTAAGCTAATGTTAATTTTTCTAAAGGGAAAAATATTCTTACCGATATAGAATATGTTACATTTCTTTTTTCGATACAGTGTGATGTCGTTTACATTTCCAGTAACATTTGGATAGAATGTTACATTAACACACTCATATACACTTCCTTTTGGTATAATTGCTGTGCAGACTACAGTGTTGTCTATGTGAACATAAGCATCAGACTATTGTATAAACGGCTAAGAAGAACAAAAACATGTTTGTGTAATATTAATATCAACTTAATGTACGCAACTAGATATAAATTTTTAAAAAAAAATAAGTGAAACGTAAGATTAACTCAGATAGTCAGAGTATTCAAATAAACATGTCGGCATTGGATAAATCTTCTTTGACCAACAGCTGACAATCAAACCTTGCTCTACATCTTGGTGGTGACACTGTATATTGGTGGCTCTTACTATAATAATAATTATTCAAAAAATCAATTTAAAAAATGTTTTTCTACTCAATTTCTTCTAAACTTTAAAAATATTTAAAGTTTTACTGCACACAAGCAAACCTGTTAAATTTTGTGGTGATAGCAACACATTTTATATCTACTTAAATTTTTTATTGCTAAAGTAACTCAATCTTTTGTCAATTAAAATTAGAAGTTTGATTTCTTTAATTTAATTGATTTAGGGATAATTTAAATATGACTCAAATTTCATTGATAGGTAATTGAAAAATCGTATTAAACATATGTTTTTTTTTCAAAAAACGAAACAGTTAAAACGCATGAGTAAGTCCCTGATATGAAATGTAATAATTAACTATTTACTACTTGGTTTATTATTTCAGCTAAATCGTTTTAATTTTTTTTTTTCAAATATTTTTTAATGAAACTGAAGTGAATGATAATAATATTCGGTTTAATTCATTAAAACAATTTATGAAAACGTAAATTTAGAAGTATTGTTAAAATTGTCAGGAGCATAAATTAGGCCTACCATATCTTGTTATTATGCACATTGCCTCATCTAATTTATAGCTAAGCTCTGTAGAGTTTTGCACCATCATAGAAGGTATTTTGTGTATATAAAGGGAAATAACAGTCCCATAGCTTTCAGTTCATAAGGTCAAATTGTAGCGTTTAGTTTCAAGTAAGGTCCAATTATCTTCACATCCAGTTAAATACCCAAATACATTTGATAAAATGCTAAGATATGGCGTAGCATTACAATTTGTATTTAGCTTAAATTTGATAGTATGATTACTTCCTTCCTCAGCTGGATCACATGACAAAACTTGAGTCAAGTCTTCTGTAATAAAAAAATGATATTCATAAAAATGAAGTTTATTGTAAATAAATGTCTCGTACTTCATATGTTTTAAAAGTAGTTCGGATAAATAAACTAAAGACCTTTTTAAATATGTATGTATTAGGGTTGTTATCGATTATTTTAAATTTAATCGAAAACTTTTGAAAAAAATACCGATTAATTAATCGATAACTTTGATTAAAACTAAAAATAAAGATGTAAGACGTCATTAAACGTAAGCCTTTTTAAGATACTTACCAAAGTTCACGTCCAAAATACAATTTGGGATAAAAAAGATTATGATTCCAGTCAATATTTTTTTCATTTTAAATCTTTACAATGAATCTACGTAAAAAAATCAAAAACAAAGAAAGAATGTGTTAAATAAAGTAGTCTCCATTATTGCATCTAATACGTATTTTTAGTTATTTATAAACGTTTTTAACTAATAATACTATGTACCAAAATTAATCAAATAAATTTACACAAATAAATTTCCATGATAGTGCATCTATTATCTATACAGCAAAGACCTAAACCGAGTAGTTTAAAGCGTTATTAAACCCACATTGATATTAAACTTGCTTTAAAGCAGCATTATTATTTCCTGCGGGCAATTAGGCATTTCCGCTCTCAAAAAAACTCTACAAATAAACCACAAGGACATTATGTTTCTAAAGTTTGAATTATTACTTTTTCTTTGTGAACAATGATGGAAAGAGCGAAACACTAACATACACACACATACACACACACACACACACACACACACACAGAGAGAGAGAGAGAGAGAGAGAGAGAGAGAGAGAGAGAGAGAGAGAGAGAGATCACTAGACGGAGAAAGAAAGAGAGAATGTTTTCACAAAAGTATCGTAACAAATGAGATGTTAAATTTGTTCTCAGCGCTCTCCCACTGAAAGTAAGGTTAACATAGTTGCGTGCAAGAGGAAAATAAAATTGAAAGTACTTGAGGAAACCAAAGTTTAAAGAAAGAACACTGTTCAAAGTATAAGTGTTTCATCACTACGTGCTCTGTTTTGTTATTTTTAAAGTTGATAGAGAAGCAATCATCTGTATTGTGTATGTTATCGACTAATGCCAGATCAGCCTTGAAGTATAATGCATTCGTGAAGATAAATTTAGAGATTCTCTTACGAGTTGTAACATTTTAGTCTACCCCCACTCCCACCTAACCAACATGCTTTTCTCATAAAGAACACATTATTTTATAGATCACATGCTGCTAAAGTAGACTGTAATAGTAGATCACATTATGGTAAACAATATACACCATCATGTTTTTAATACAGAATGTCTTTCACTGGCTTCTACAATTTTAAGTAAAGAGTATTGATATTATTTGTTAAGGTTAACCTTAAGAAATGCATTGAGAAAAAAAAGACACTAACGACGTAAGCAATTATTCAGGAGTATTTGACGTATATATTTGTTTTATGTTGTTCAGTTATTCTTTAGCTCTATCTGATTACGTATTATATTTCTTAAAATGTTTATTTTTAAAATACATATTTATCAATTTTTAAAATTTCTTTTGATCTAAATTTATTTGTTTATATTTTTTTTTCCATACAATTCATTTTTCTTCAGAGACAATACCACTGTTTATTCTTTCTGGAAAAACTATTTCTACACAGATATTAAATAGTATGACATTTACCGTATTTATCCATGTATAAAAAATTGAGGGAAAATGATGTATGCGTGTTATACGCCGATATAAAATGTTTTTTCCCCTGAAATTTCCCTCTTAAAATGAAGGTGCGTTTTATACGCCGATGAATACGGTATCTTTACAACCATGCAAATCAGTGGCCATGTTAGTATATTGAGAAATTGAGAAAAATTTTCTAAGACACACCTCCTATCATTCATGTAAAAAAATATAGAGAAAAATCGAATAATGAAAGCTTAGCTTCTGTAAGACAACAAAACGTTTGTCCTACTTTTAAATTCTTTTTTTTTTTTTTTACTAAAGCTCAGCTTAACGTTGATCTAATGACACATTTGTCAACTACGGATACTTATAACAGTGTATGAGTAGGTCAAAAGTGATGTGTCTAGCAAGCAGACAGGCACGTACGCCTTTCCTCCGCACTATTCAAATGTCGTCTTTCCCTCGGATTTTCCATTGTGTTAAAGCGGTTATATACATAAGTTTTGTTTCTTATAACAATTACTGAAAAACACTTAATAAAGGTATGACGAATTGAAATAAAATTAAAATTTGTCTTCCGGCTAAACAACTAGCATACTTGAGTGAATAGTAGACCCAACTAAAGTGAAAGAAATATTAGTAAAACAAAATATAAAGAAATGTCATTGTCAACAATATGTACTTATTAAATATTTTGATAGATGTATTGTAATTATATTTAATTTGAAAAAATAATTTGTTTTTAAATTTTGTTTATTCTATTTAAGCTGTTTCAGGCTGTAACTACGTTTGTTTGAAAATACAATGATTTCAAAGTGCAACAAGTCAAATCTTGAACAGCATAAGTTTTATTTTAAATATTTACAATTTACCTAAAGAGATTTCTGAAATGTAGGTTTCAAATGTAAAATACTTCTCGCCAACGATTAACACTCCTCTAAAAAAAGAGCCAATCATATGTTCAGCATAAAGTCGTTAACACACAGTATGGAAATACAAAAAGAAATAAGAGGTAAACAATATTAAAAGCATCTAATACGATTAAAATATATATATAATTATATATATATACATATATATATATATAATAACACTAAAAAAAAGCAAATAGACTTAACACATTCATATATCTTGTTTTAAATTGTCTAATAGATTTTTTTCTGCATTTATTTAATTTCACGATGATTAAAGCTTCTCATATAAGAAGTATTTTTTCTCTATATGTAATGCACATACTATTCTTAATTTTTATTGATGCAGTAGTTCGGGGGCGGATTAAAACTGCACTGGGCCCTGACTGCAATCAAATTGTGGCCCTATCCCACCACCGTCCCTTCAAGAAAATGGTTGCTAGCAGATAATATTAGACTGTAACTAAATGGTCCATTGGTTCCTTGCTCATAATGTGTGCTATGGGAAATGCTTTCCGAACAAAAATATTAATCATGATGAAGGTGAGACATAACGGTTTCAAGTTTTGCTGGTTTATTAAAATAGAAAATGAAAAGAAAATTTATTTTAAAAAATCCTCCACCTGGAAACGATCCCGACATCGTTTACATTACAAGCCTATACTATTCCACACGGCCAGCAGAGCTAAGAAAAAATTACAAATTTTTAAAAAGATATATAAATTAAAAATATTATTTAATATGTTCTTTTAGTGATCCATTCAAATCAAGGGTGTTTTTTTTTAATTCATTTATTAATCCTATAAATAGATAAGCGATATTAAAGACTTTCACTTTCAATTTTTAGAGATAGCCATTTAAGGATAATTGATTGCCCTATTATGTAGATATAGTTTCAAAAATATACAAAAACGGGTTAACATTTTTAAACAATATGGTTTGCTTTTTAGAAAAAAACAAATTCTTTATTTTATATCAATTTAATTAAATATCCATCAAACAGACAGTAATGGATTAACTGAAATTGATAAAGAAATATATAATAAATAAGTTGCATAAATTAAAGAATTATTTTTCGATTAAATTTTAACAAATGTTAATGATTAACGAATCGACCGATCACTTATAAATTATTGGAAGTAAAAACAAGTAAAATAATACAACTAATAACAATAAAATAGCCGCTGATAAAATATAAATATACTGACGCTTACACCAACATTTTGGTTTTTAAACTATTGACTGACGGGAATGTTCAAAATGTTGATAAAGTGTGTCTACCGTGGTTCTAACACTTCGCCTACTTATCAAACAAAATGAAAAGAGTATTTGGCCAATGGCAGTAATGGAGTCTAAATCAGAGACAGAAAATGACGACAGCTCTTCTGATTATTTACTGCTTTAAAAAATAGAGATAAAAGCTCCTAAATCTATTAACCCTCTTTAATGGTGGAAACTTAATGAACACCGATATCCGATAATGTCATTCCTTGACAACAGTCTTTTGTGCATACCAGTTACCTTAGTTTCATGTGAATATTTTTTAAGCTCGGCTGGTTATATTAACAATTAGATCCCCTCATCACTCACAAAAAAGTCACCTTACTTGTTTGATTAAAAGATGATATTTAAAGATCACATTTAAGTGCTATTTAGATTTTCAACAAGTAGGTTTATGAAATGTTACTTATGACATTATATGTTTAAAATTTTTGGCTTTTATGGAAATGAACTATTAAATAATCGATAATTTTTCAAAAGTTAGCTATAAGAATTATATTTTAACGGTCCCAATAAATATGCGCATCAATTCATTTTTTGAAATTTCATCTGAGTATATTATAAACAATAAACTTGATGAAATTTTTTGTTATAAATTTTAAAAAAACCCACCAAAAAAAAAACAAAAAACAAACAAAAGCCTTAATTTATCATATATTTTACAGACTTTCCTTTTGTACATAATATTATTGCGCCCTACGTTTATGTATGTTTTTTGTTTAGTCCTTTATTCTTATTAGAGTTTGAAATGATGATAAAGTGTTGGCTCTCCTGGTTTCTCCAGGCAACCCACTCACGGCCGAAAACTGGAGGTGAAGAAAGAAAACGTGTATGCATTTGTTCTTGCATACAGAATAAGAAGTTTTTTTTTATTCTTACATTTTTCTGAGTGTTGTATTAAGTTATCTACATAGACACAGAGTATCATAATTAGTTCACAAAATGCCATTTTTGCGGTTGTTTTAGCCCTCAAGTGGAAATAGTTTTCTTACATTAATTCTAGTTTGACTAAATAAAAAAAAAAGAATCAAAACATTTGTAAATAATTGAAATTGTTATTTTTCTGTAAGAAATAATTTGAATGACAAGTTAAACATATTCGAATTATTTTTTGTGTATCCGTATTTGACAAAATGAAATTGTCTATTATAGCTATAGCAATGGGGAGAAATAAAGATGATTAATTTTATAATTTTATCGAAAATTCTACAAGAAATCTGTTAATTTTTTAAAAAGAATTGTAATAAATTTAAATAATTATCAGGTCTTTAATGTACTCTTTAAAATTGTTTAAAAAAATGTTTACATTTAAAAGTGTAATTAAAAGGTTGAATAACAGCCCGTGGTTGCATAATGCAATCAGTTTGAAAACATTACTAAAAAAAAAAAAAAACAAAAACAAACATAAAAAAAATAAAATAACAACAATAAAAAAAAACAACAAAAAAAAAACAACAAAACAACATGTGTTTAAGAAAACAAACTGCTAAACAACCATTAAATCCTGACGAAATTTAGTTGGTCACTGTTTTACTAGACATGAACAGAAATGGTAGAATAGGGAAAAGACTGAGAACAAAATATTTCTCTGCAAATAACGAGGTTTATGAAAATAAAGGATATCCTTGATTACTTCCCTTTACCCAAGTATAATAAAATCTACTGACTGAGCTAATATTCTCTTTGACTCCTGATGATAAAACATTATGACTATCTTATAAGGGAAAAAATATAGTTGATTAAAATTTAATTAAGTATGTACTTGGGAAATTGATTCAACTATTGATAAAAATCAAGTCAGCGACGTTACAGATGTTGCTCTGAAGGATTATATGGGACCAAACAAACGACACGAACAATACAAAAGGTATACAATTGCGATTATGTTTAATGTGTTTTGTTTGTGTGTGGGGAAAAGGGCGGGGATGAATTGTAATATTATATTTTGAAGTATATCGAACCTCCAACATTCTGGTCTCACTGGCCCGATGAATTAAATGTGTTCCAATTACATGAGTAAGAAAACACAATTTTAACACAGTTTTATCCAATTTATACCTGTGACAAAACTGGACTGTTTAAAATGACTAGTTTCATGTATATTGTTTTGTTTTATAGTTTTATGCAACTCGTAGCTTTTTTGTGACATTTTAATCAAGGTGTATGCAGAAGCTCGTTCAGTATTACAACGAATTCCATTGTGCTCGCTTTGTTACTGTTAATTTTTTAAAAAAGAAAACAAAGTAAAAGTATGGTAGTTTAATCATCCCTGCTGGATTTGGTCACACATGATTATGTTTAGATTAGGGCTGTGGAAATAAACGATTAATTTCTCGATTAATCTTTAAAAAGTTTATGATTATGATTTTATTTTTATCGATTAATGGACCCGTCAAATAAAAATCATTTGAAGTCAAAAAAATGTTTTATAAAATAATTTTAAAAAATCGCGACCGACAAATAATAAATTTTCTTTCGATTACACGGTCGTTTTGGTTTTAAATTATTGACTGACGCTAATGTTCAAAATTTTGATAAAGTTTACCTACAATGCTTGTAATATTTTGTCTTGTTATCAAACCAAATGAAAAGTGCATCAAGATAATGTCAGTAATAGAGTCTGACTCACAAACAGAAAATGACGACAACTCTTCTTATGAATTACTCTGTTAACAAATGGAGATGAAAGTTCCTGAATTCATTTACCCTCAATAAATGGTGGAAACTTAATGGAAAACGATATCAGTTAATGGGATTCATTGCCAAGATTGATTAGTTCACACTAGTTAATCAGTAACAGGTGAATCATTGTTCAACTCGGCTGGTCATATTGTCAATAAGTCCCAATAATCACTTGAGCCAAATAATGTCAACACACTTACCTTTTTGCGTAGGTAATTAAAAGATGACAAGTAAAGGAGACATTCTAGTGTCATTTAGATTATCAACAAGAACGTTTAATAAGTGTTCCTTATCACATCGTACATTTCAATTTGGCTTTAATGGAAATTAGCGATTGACTAATCATTCTTTTTTTTTAAATGTTAACGATTAAATTTAAATAAAACTTTTGCAGCCCCAGTAAAGATATATATTATATATGAAATGTGTTACTTTCTTTTTTTTCTGTTGTTGGTCTCCACCTTTTAAATTTAAGAAATTTGCTAATTTTATTTTAAATTAATACATAGCTAGTTATTAATTAGCAGACCATTTTTGGCGCAAAGAAAACATAAATGCTTAGTCAGATTTTATTTGTTAGATACAGTTAAACATTTGCACAAATAAGATTTATCTACGTCCCGTCTTACAAAAGATAACCTAACAACGATAGCAGAAGTATGATTAATCCAAATGTATATAATCCTAACGTTTCCGTTGTTGTAGTACTGTCTTCAAGCTCCGACGACATATTGGTATCTGGAATAGTGAGGAAATTGTATATAAATTAAAACATCAATTATATAAAAGAGTTATACTTTGAAAAGTGAATAAGCATATCGTGTAAACTGATTTATTAGCAGCGTGGTTTATTTATAAATAGTACTATAATATTCAAATGATAAAATTTTGAAATTTAGTGTGAAATTATTATAAAATTACTAAATCAAAGCGTTTGAATCTCGATATAGATGACCTATGTTTGTTTAATTTCAGAAAGTTATTTATACATTTAAGGGCATTATTTATCATAGTTTCATATCATTGATAAACATTTAAATATTATAAACATTTATCTATAATAGTGGAATATATTAAATTTAAAATATAAATAAATAAAGTAGAAAAAGACAAGTGTTCAATATACTGCCATTGTGTGATGTTAAAATTATTTTAAAAAACTGCCTGCATAATGTGTAAAAATAATATTTAATAGCATTAAAATTAAAACACACTTTTTTTTCATCATTAAGGGTGAGCGGTGGCAAAATTTCTTTACTGATGCGGTGAAAGCTCCTTTATAATTGGTCGGATACAAATCGTTTTACAACCATCTAGCTCTGAGTTATTTAGTCGAATTAAAACGTATCAGCAAAGTACAGTTAGGCCAACTGTAAATTATAACCAAAAACATGAGCATCTAAATATCATTAAACTTACGCTTTCTAATGCTACAGTTGATCGTATGGTGCTCCCCGTCAAATCTGCAATTGGCGTATTTGATGGTCAAAATGATTTCCTCCTCATCATCAAATACACGCTGATATACAGCGTGACTTGTATGCTTCAACGCCGTATTATTCTCCACTATCTCAATAACGCAGGGCTTGGCGAAACTTTCACAGTAAAATTCAAGAAAAATGTCTTCACCTTCGATGGTTTCATTACATAACTCGGTTGAGACATTCTTTTCATTTATTAATAAGCTGCCTAAAACATCATTAGGCTCTGTGAAGATGAAACGTATATATTCAGTAATACGCAGATAGAAATGCACCTAAACAATATTTTTTGTGTACTAATATAAATATTTATTCTAATAATTTATGCATAAATCACTCTGTGTATTTATGTATGAATGTATGTTTGTATGTTTCTATCCATATATGTAATCTATCTATCTATCTATCTATCTATCTATCTATCTATCTATCTATCTATCTATCTATCTATCTATCTATCTACCTATCTACCTATCTACCTATCTACCTATCTACCTATCTACCTATCTATCTATCTATCTATCTATCTCTCTATCTATCTATCTATCTATCTATCTATCTAAAAATATAATTTTACAAGTAGAAGAAAGAAGACGAAGAAAGGTACACAATTTAACAGCATCATTAAAAAAATGTTAGACATGTCTTTTTTGGTTTCCCCAATTTACTCTACCGATTAATAGTATGTATGCTACAAAGTTAATCACATTTAATAGTACTCTTAAATGAAATATTGTTTAAATGTATACATTTGAAAAAATAAATCGTTATTACTTCTTTTAAAAAGAGATTCTCAAAGAGAGTCAAAGTGGACCATTTTTTTAATTTAAAAAAAAAAAAGTATTAACGTTCTCAACAAAGTTTTGAGTTAATTAATCAATTAGGAACATAATTATTAAATAAACAAACTACTATCGTTACTAATACATTTATACAAATCTTCTTCAAGACACACTGAATGTGCTGACATAGTTTGTAACAAAAACCACTATAATATCATTTCTTACGATAGTTGTAAGGGAGCTGTATGAACGGGCTGTCCCTTTTATAGCGGTCTACATAAGCCTTCACCCTGGCGCCGCTATATTGGCTGAGTGCAGTCGTGTTTACTCTGATGTGATATGATGTGCTATTAGAATGGGTACAGTCCACAACAAAGTCATTCCTTACATATCCTTGGACACATTCAGACTTAAGGCTGAGAGAAAGTAACTGGAAGAGATGAATTTTAGACGTATTCATTTATTTATGTAAAATTATGTATATATATATATATATATATATATATAT
>MUZC01000140.1:285624-300518 GCA_002072015.1 Radix auricularia
ATATATGCATATATTTATACTGAGAGAGAGAGAGAGAAAGATAGAGTGATAGAGAAGATGAGAGCGAGAAATATGCTATGAGTTATGATCAATAGAGATTGCAAATATATCATTACACATAATTAACATATGGACGCTTAACTACTGTATGCTTTGTTTAAACGCATTTTTGCACTTTTATCCTCTAAATTATCTATATTTTTTAGAATTATAAAAAAATGTATATAATTTGGATGAATTTTTTTTTCCTTTTCAAAGGTATAAATTATGAATGTAAGAAAAAAATACGTTTACCATTTTATGGAACAATATTTTTGATATTACAGAAAAGTATATTATTGAAAAAATCAGTGCAATAATAACAACTTAAGTTTTTGTTTTTATATTTAGTTAAGATGCAGCAACTTAAAACGTGACATATAGCTAAAATGATTACTTTTGAAACTTTTTTGGCAACTGTCTTCTTGAGATAAAATGTTATCAAAGAATCATCTGTAATTTTGTCAAGAAAAACATCGGCACTGAATCCAATTTCATCGACGTCCCGCAGGAAGCCAGCTTGACACTGTGTAGTTGAATGTTTCTGGTCGTGTACATTAAGGTGAACATGTTTTGAAAACATCAAATCTGTGGTAGATTTGAAACCAAAAAAGTGCTAAATGCATGTCTTGAACGTACAATCATTTATACTTTTTAACATATGAATAAAGACAACGATTCAATGTCTACTAATTGTTTAAGAAATTACATTTTTAACCAATGTGATAATAATTACTATTTATTTGTTACCGACATTTTTTTTCCCTTTTATTATTATTTATTTAGATGTG
Source organism: Radix auricularia (assembly GCA_002072015.1). Lineage (NCBI taxonomy): Eukaryota > Metazoa > Mollusca > Gastropoda > Lymnaeidae > Radix > Radix auricularia. Next base: position 286,455 of record MUZC01000140.1, read on the forward strand.
CATATGTCAGCAAAAATATTTTTCTCACCTTATTTCTTGCATAACGAGTGACTATGCTCTGTTATGTCACAAAATGTGCAAACCATGGTATTACCGCGACCTAAACGTTTTCTCGAAATGATGAATCTTAACCTTAAGCGGTTCTATATGTATCTTATAAAAATATAATTCATCGAAATGTAAGGATTATTTAATAAAAACAATGTCCCAATTATTCAAATAAATTTTTGTTAACTAGTACCATACTTATATAGCTACAGACATAGAAATAGATATCCGCTATTCTATCACATCAACTATCCAGTTCTCCGCGTAGACAGGGGTACGGCTGTAAATCTAGTAACAGTCGTGCCCCTTTATGAATTTCTCTGTCCTTCTCTGTCGCCTGTAATCGTTTGTAACATTCGCAATAGGTTTACATGTACTTGTTTAACTGGCTTTGTTGGCTCGCGAACCTGTTCCATCCTGAGTTTATTTAATAAACTGGTTTTTGTTATTGTTGTTGTTCTTTAGCCTGATAATGGATCATTGCATTAAATCGATAAACTATCATATCTTTCTTTCTTACGCTCATCTAACTGAACCTTTCATTAAAAAACATTCTTTTTTTTTTTACTTTTGAGTTTTTTCTTAACACATGAGGTCACATGAGGTCACATACTTTTATTATCCAGCTCTACATGAACATTCCTGAATATAATTAATATCCACTGTCAGCTGTACGTTAATAAACTTCTTGGAACTCTTGTCTTTGATTGTTTATTTGTTGATAAATCTTTTTGCGGTAATTTAGATTCCTCTTTAGAGCTTTGGATTGTTGTTAGCTTCTAATGGACTTTTAGACATTTTTTTTCTTCTTTTTAATTATTATTTTTTTTACTGGAAGTTCATTTTCTTTAAGCAGTACTGGATTAAAATAATTTATCTCTAGAAATTCTACACATGTTTAAAGAAAAAATAAAATAATAATAACATTTGAAAAAATAAATATATATTTAAAAGTAAATGTTTGCTTTTATCTTTTAATGTTTTTAAAGACTTTCCAATGATTTCGAGATAGCTATTATAGAACGAAAAACAACTCACATAATTTTTTTTTATTTTTTAAATTGATCATGGATTAAAACCTCCTGCTGTTACTCTTTTAAAAATCAAGCATTCTTAAATTGTATCTTCAAAGTATATTGCAGGACCTTAATAATATGTTTTTCTGAATGTATTTCTTTGGCCAGACGATTTCATTTTAGCGGTCCAATTTTGAACAGCAGTATGGAATCAGAAAGACTTGTACTAGAAGAAGATCTAATAAATTAGTTATTAATATATGTAACGCAATGAGCATTGAGCACAGTGCACTTATACTAAACAAAGTGCTTACATTTTAGACATTATAGTTAAAATGCTGATGATGTAATTTATCTATTAAATTAGTTATTAATATATGCAACGCAATGAGCATTGAGCGCAGTGCACTTATACTAAACACAGTGCTTACATTTTAGACATTATAGTTAAAATGCTGATGATGTAATTTATCTATTAAATTAGTTATTAATATATGTAACGCAATGAGCATTGAGCACATTGCACTTATACTAAACACAGTGCTTACATTTTTGACATAATGGTTAAAATACTGATGATGTAATTTAGAAGATAGCTGATGATAAGACCACATAGCGGGCTATATAGCAAGAAGGATCACTACGAGCAGAGGAGCAATCTAGGGAAGAAGCAGTTGATAAAAGAGGGAAGAGAATGGTCAGGCAACACTGCCCGACTACATTCGCGTGAGTAAAATGCAGAAGAGACTTCCACTCAAGGATTGGTCTCATCAGCCACACCAAGAGCTGCAAATATTAAAGATAAATATATCGTCTTTCGTAGACGGACAGATGCAATACAAGTTATATATATTTTCGAAGGTGTGTTTTTTTAAATAAAAAATAAAATTTAAAATATTAAAACATTGACGTAGAATAACGTTGATAAATCATTGGAGAACAATATACCTACTCCTTTTTATGTGACAATTGGTAATTTGATATTTTCCGTCCAGTCTGCAGGCTGCATATTTTATAGTAATATATAACTCATCAGTGGTTAAAGGTTTTCTTCTGAAAACAATATTGTTTTCTTTTGATTGAAATACTACTCTGTGCTCCAATATCTCTATCTTGCACGGCTTGGCAGGACTATCACAATCAAACTCAATAATCAGTTCATCGTCATTAATGACTGCATTACAGAACTGGGTAGACACGTTCTTTCCATTTATTCTCAAGCTGCCTGAAACATCCGTTGGTTCTGTGTAAGGTAACACGGTAAACAGTCCGTTAATTTTTAAATGAAATACATAAAATTATAATAAAAAATAATCAACAAAAACATTAAATATTAATTTATTAAACAATGGTCAGACTTACATTATTCATTTAAAAAATTATAATTTTTGACACTTATTTTTCCAAAAGGTATCACTCAATCTATGAAATTTGTCTTTCTAAAATGTCACAGCGATAAAAACGAAAAAAATATCAGTTTAAGACTCTCACTTGGTGCCAAAATAGTTTTTCTTATATACACATATGCTTCTTCTATGCAGAAGATAATTGCTTCCACAGACCGTGATCTGTTGGCAAGTGATGTAGCGGCTACAAGACATGGCTATGAGGGTTCCACGCATTTTTTTTTGTTTTAGCCACAGGACCTCCATTTTTGAGGTCGTAGGGGATTCTAATGTTTCCATTAGAACATTCTCGGATTTGGCAGACAGCGTCTCCAGGTCAGTGGAGGTCTTTCTTAGTGTTAGTAATTTCTCAACATGTTATAGTGGCTTTTACTTGGACTCGATCCCAAGACCCTCAGCTTGTAAGGCGAGAGCACTATTGACTTCACTACCCAGCTCCTAACTACTTCCAGGTACCCATTCGGAGCTGAGTGACTCTGGGATGCCCTTGGCCCCGGGAGCAAATCCCTGGCTTTTGCATGGATTCGAACTCGTGACCATTGGTTCGTATGTCGAGCGAGCTGTCGCTTGACCAACGTTTAGGCAGCCAATAATAAATGATTTTTTGTTCTTACATACTCCTTGGTTTCAAGTTCTAGATTTTAATACATCGCTGTGATTTCCACATGCATGTGTTATTAAATGTCTTTCTTTTAGTGGCTGTGTGTAGGTTCTAAGTCGGGCATCCCTCTAGGAAATTTTTTAAAAGAAAGTTCTATATAGCATGCATTTTTTGGAAGGATACTGTTTTCTGGTTTAAAATTATATGATTGTTTCTAATTGCCTTCATTGCTGACCAATTTCTAGCTCGAAGTTCATCTTCAAATTTACCGTCTTTAGATGTAATGACTCTAAGGCATGTGAATGTATGTACCCATTCATGCTTTAAATAGTTTACTCTGTTTTCATTACTTGCAACTATTGTGTCAACAAATATCTGCTATTTTATAAATTTATATCCATTCCAAACGTCCCTAATGTATCAGACAATTCGTAAATGAGTTCCTTTACTTCCTTATTATTTCCAGCAAGAAGATATATATCGTAGCCTAATTCTATATACAACAGGGATCCTCTACGTATTGAAATGGATGTATAGTGGTTTCTGAAAACGTCCATATATTTAGATGGATTTAAGGTGGTCACTGACTGCTTCAACAATATTAGATGGATGTATAGAGGTCACTGACTGCTTCAACAATATTAGATGGATGTATAGAGGTCACTGACTGCTTCCATATATTCAGGTGTTTGTTTAGTGGTCACTGACTGCTTCAACAATATTAGATGGATGTATAGAGGTCACTGACTGCTACAACAATATTAGATGGATGTATAGAGGTCACTGACTGCTTCAACAATATTAGATGGATGTATAGAGGTCACTGACTGCTTCAACAATATTAGATGGATGTATAGAGGTCATTGACTGCTTCAACAATATTAGATGGATGTATAGAGGTCACTGACTGCTTCCACATATTTAGATGGATGTATAGAGGTCACTGACTGCTTCAACAATATTAGATGGATGTATAGAGGTCACTGACTGCTTCCACATAATTAGATGGATGTATAGAGGTCACTGACTGCTTCCACATAATTAGATGGATGTATAGAGGTCACTGACTGTTTCCACATAAATAGATGGATGTATAGAGGTCACTGACTGCTTCCACATAATTAGATGGATGTATAGAGGTCACTGACTGCTTCAACAATATTAGATGTATGTATAGAGGTCACTGACTGCTTCCACATAATTAGATGGATGTATAGAGGTCACTGACTGCTTCAACAATATTAGATGGATGTATAGAGGTCACTGACTGCTTCAACAATGTTAGATGGATGTATAGAGGTCACTGACTGCTTCAACAATATTAGATGGATGTATAGAGGTCATGTATAGAGGTCACTGACTGCTTCAACAATATTAGATGGATGTATAGAGGTCACTGACTGCTTCAACAATATTAGATGGATGTATACAGGTCACTGACTGCTTCAACAATATTAGATGGATGTATAGAGGTCACTGACTGCTTCCACATAATTAGATGGATGTATGGTGGTCAATCACTGCTCCCCCCATTGAGGTTTTTGTATAGTGGTCACTGACTGCTTCCACCTATTAAGGTGGATGTATGGTGGTCACTGATAGCTTCTTGCATGGTTTTTCCTAGAAATAAATTGCACAGCATGGGTTTTGATAATTCAGCCTTGTCATTCCCCAATCGGTCTCTTTAAGAAGTCCCCTACACAACTTATCATACCTTGCACAAGTCAGTCCAATCTCTTGATTATGTCAGAGCCCTAAATATTTTGAAAATTCTGATACCGTACATACAGTGCAGATTACTATATATATAAATACATATATCTACAAACATAGACATATATATTTTTAAAAAAAAATAACCCAGTTTCTGTAAATATTTTCAAAAGTTCAATAAACACCGAGAATATTTCGTGTTTTTTTCTTACCGTAGATGTGTGGTAGCTGTATTGTCTTTTTATTTTGATGATCGTTTACGTAAGCTAATACTTTAGCTCCACTATATTTAGAGTTAGCGATGACCCAAACATTTATTTTGAACGCTGTAGCGTTTATTTTCTGACAGTGGAACCATTCTTTAGCTTGTTTTGCTTTATGTCCACAATCACGCCTTAGGTTGAGTTTCAAAAGCTTTAACAAAAAAAGATACATGCTATTATGATCGTTTACATAATCAGAAGTAAGTGTGAACAAAAACTTGGAGTTTGGAACTACTCATAGGGAAAAATAATAAATCAATAAAATGATAACAAACTGTAAATAAACATTATACCACATAAACAATCACACAAACATTTATAAATAATGAGAACAATGTCGATAATTAGAGTAGGAGTCCTTTGGCTAGAGGAAAATGTTAACCAATGTCAAGATTTTCAAGACTTATTAAACACTAAATTCTTCCTCATACATGTTTAAGTTAATCGTTATACATAATTAAAATAATCTTCGCCTTTTAAGCGACCCAACTTTAAACATGAATAGCTACTCTAAAGATGTAACTGTTGAAATTTAAATACCAGCCTTGGTTTAAACTCTAGATGTGATTGGAGATTAACATATTTTGTTATCTTCTCTCATAGTTTGTAATTATCTTTAAAAAGATGGAAACAAATGTCCGTATATAGCGGTCTCCTATAATTGACCTCCAGAAGTCAACGGAAATTCAGGTTTACAACATCTCTCAATGTCGCAGTGGTCAGGAGACCGATGGCGTAATTTATAATATTTAGTGTAAAAAAATACTTTCAAACACTCATTTTGCCCATCCCCCCTCAAGGTGGTGGCAAGGGGGACTTTCAAATTTGGACACCCTTCACCTCCCCTATCTACACACAACTAGACATCACCGGTGAACAGGATCACACTGACACCGGTCTGGTAGGCAAGAGAGTTTAGAGGTAGCGCAGATATGGGAGATACTTACTCTACTGAACCACTAGTATTCTGTATATTTAGTTAATAAACCTGTTTTATAACTATAGCCATTGCTGACTTTGACTTTATAGTTCAATAAGTAGGGTGCCTCTTGGCTACACATACATATATTTTTTTCCTCCGTAACTCTTTTCAGAATTTCGAAAAGGGGTCAAAATATGTTAAAGTGAATACCTTTTTTTTTTTTTTTTTTTTTTTTTAAACAATATCTGTGATTTTATAGTAGATTGCCTTTAAAAAAAAAGAGTTCATTTTAAATAAAATTAATAATGGTTTAATAATGCAAAATTATGCTTATTTTTTCTGAACACTTAATTTAGGCCCAGGCTTTTAAATAGTGTGTTTAAGTTTATGTTATTACTTCATAATATTGTTTGTATTGCTCCTCCTTTAGCTGAAAAAAAATGTTTGCCTGCACTGCATTTTTGTCAAGAATGACATCGGCACTGAATTCAATAACATCAACATTCCGCAGGAATCCAACCTCACAACTTTTAGTGGAATGTTTCTGTTTGTTTACTCTCAGTAGAACACTTGACGGAAAAACCAGATCTGTAGTTAGATAAAAAGGAGAATTAAATGCTTTGCTTTATTGTATTTTATGTTTATGTTTCATTCATGAATGAATACAATCCTTTTGAACATTTTCTACGGCATGTAGCTAAAATAGTCGAATTAACAGTAAATTCACCCTAACAAGTACAATGACCCAATACAGGCTGCAATCTTTCTTGCCATTTACTATTCCATTACGGATTGGAAAAAAAAAGCATTCCAAGGGTATCGGTTTGACGCATTTTGTATTAAAAAATCCCAAGTCTAGGGTTGCGAGTATCTTAATAAGAAAAATCATGAAGTATGATTGTCACAAAAGTATTTACAAATGTCATCATTCGCAAAGTCATAAAGATGGAGTATTTATCTCGAATGCTACATTATCTTATTGTAACTGATTCAGACACTCTTTCTATACAGAGAATAACTGAGTCCTACGCTTATACATGGTTTGTGTCTACTCCTACTTTCTTATAAGTATAATGATTCAAATAGTTAATAAAGTGTTGGTGTTATAATGGTATAAGTGTACTAAATTAAAAATAAATTAGAATTACATGTTACTAAACATTAAAATACGTTTTATATGCGTTTAAAATATTAAATCCTGTCAAGACTTACATATCAAAGAACAATGTATGCATACACTTGTCAGAAGTATTGAGGCTCTCATATTGAGGTTTCCTATCAAGTATCTATCGTGCGTATGGCTTATCGCGGTTGTGTGTGCTGTGCTAATTATCTCTCACAATGGCATTTCTTAATTAATTAAAATCTAATTAATTTTATGGTTTCTTAAAAAGTACAGTAAAAATGACGTCAACTGTATTATGCAGTTTGGGATCAATAATCTAACAATGTGATCACTATACTTAAAAATCGTGAACAATTATTATTATTATTTGCTTTTTGTTTTTTTTTGTTCATAATTTTTTTTTTTATTAAAAATAAATAAATTGTATTATTTTTATTTAAAAGAAGTATTTCTTTTAAATTTATCTTAGAATTCAGTACACTGTAGACTATTATATTATTTTGCTAAACAAATTTATTTCTTATTACTTGTGTGTATTTCACCTGAATTTAATGTTAATATTGAAAAATTAAGTGAATTGATAACTTCTCCGTTAAAAGCAGTTCGTTAATCTGTAATCGGAACACATGTATTTACCTGAATTTGTTTATTAATACATTTATTTATACTAATTCTTGTGTATAATGCCTCATTTAATTTTGCAATGTTCCAATTAATTTATTGTGTGATTGCTTTCATTTATGCATTTGATATATTTAAGAAATATGATTAAATGTGCATGCTTATCTGATCTGACAGTACAAGGCTACATTACTGGAAGTAGATTCAATCTATAAACGTACGTTTTATTATTCTATTTTATCTTCTCTTATATGTCTCATACGCTTCTTATATACGTTAGATTTTTTATCCCTAAGCTGAACCATGTTTGTTACTAATCACGTATGTTGTATAAGTTTTAAACGTTGATAGTTTTAGTTTTTAATGTTTAAAGAAAAATAGTTTTGATGGGTTGATCAGGATACTTATTTCTCGGCCGAGTCTCAAATTGGTGTACGAACAATTGTATGAACTGCAATTATTAAACTTGCTATTATATCTGATGCTAAGTACAAGCTGTCTCAGCTTGCGATACTAAAACTATTTGTTTATTTAAGTTAAACTATATTTTAATCATCAAGTGTTCTTAATTGAAAGAATTTTTGCATAATTTTTATCAATACTAATTATATCAAATATCAGAGGCGTCGCTAGGGTTGGTCTCACCCTGTTGCAAATTATTTTTGTCATTTAAATATGTATTTAGTGTAAGTGCACTCTAATATCGTAACACACGTGAAGCCATTGAAAACGTCATTAAATAAATTGAAAAAAAATCAAATATTTAAGTGGACAATTGTAGAGGGCGCTGGGCAGAGGTTGTACCTTTTGACGCTGTGACAGCTGCACCCTCGGGTGGTCAAGCTCACTGGTCCTCGTCCATCTCTCGAAACTCTCACGTGTGGTTCCCAGCGCAAAACCCCGGGCAACGGTCTCAGCTGACCGGCTAAACCACGTGAGGTGTGGTGCTGACATGGCACCACTGGGCGTATGACTCCCTAGTTGTAGCACCGGTCAGGGCGGACGAGATCACATGCGAACTCAACGGCTGCGTGTCCATGACCAAGGCGGACCACCGATAAGGAGGAACCGGCTGTGGTAAAGCTTGGAGAGGAATTGGCGCCGCCAAGCATTTCTTGCCCTAGACACACCACATGACTGTAACACTAACTCAACACATAACAGCTCGGTCGTCGCCCGGGTTAACAAGGGCCGCGTCTACATCTACACACCAGGGTGGGGACGTAAAATTTACTACTGGTGCACCACAACCAACACCCCCCATTCAACCTTAAAAGAAGAGGAATCATAATTATTGGTACATGGAATGTAAGAACCTTACATGCGACAGGGAAAGCAAAAGCATTGACCCACGAATTGTAACGATACCAATGCAATGTCATCGGACTGTGTGAGACCCGATGGAAATGCCTTGGTGAACTCTCAACAGAAGATGGACACAAAATCTACTTCAGTGGCAGGGAGGACAGACACGAACATAGAGTTGGATTCCTCATCCATGAAAATACAACAAACTCAGTCATATGTAGTCGTCCTGTCTCCAGCCGCATCATCACAATTCGCCTGAAAGCCACACCCTTCAATATCACAATTATACAGATATATGCTCCTACATCCAGCAATGATGTTAGTGAATTTGACGCCTTCTATGACCAAGTACAGGACATCGTGGATCAAACACCAAAGAAAGATATTATCTTCGCCAAAGGTGACTGGAATGCGAAGATTGGAGTAGATGTATGTAACAATTGGGCAGATACTTGCGAACACTCGTACAATGACCTGAACAAAGATAGAGGGCTTCGACTCCTCGAATTTGCCCGATACAACAACCTTCTTCTAGCTAACGCAATTATTCACCATAAAAAATCTAGAATATGGACTTGGCACAGCCCAGACGGGGAACAGAGTAACCAGATAGATTACATATTGGTAAAAAAAACGATTCAAATCATGCATTAAAGCAGCTATCACTAAAAGCTTCCTTAGAGCGGATATCGACAGCGACCATAATCTGGTGCTGATGACTTTCCATCTCCACCTGAAAAAATAGCAAAACAAAGCAATTCACGATTACGCTTTGACGTTGAAAAACTGAAAGACCCAGATATCGCAGAGGTGTTCAGGGCAAAAATTGGAGGGACATTTGCTCCACTGACCACACTATGTGATTCAGAAACGGATATGGATATAGATCTAATCACTGATACATTTAATACCACAATAATTGAAACAGCAAAAGATGTGCTTGGCAAGAAGCATGCAATAAAAAAAACCATGGGTCTCCACGTATATTCTAGAGCTATGCGATGAGAGAAGAAAACTTAAGAACGTAAAGAATAATGCAGAAGGAGCAACCAAATACAGAGCAATCAATAAAAAGATCATGAAAGAAATGAATAAAGCAAAAACAAACTGGATAGAACAACAATGCCCAGACATCGATGAAAATCTACTAAAGAACAACTCAAAAAAAAAGCTTACAAGATTGTCAAAGATCTGACATCCACCAAGCAAGGTCGCATCTCAACAATACAAGATAAATCTGCAAAATGTATTACAGAAGAACAAAAAATTATCAAAAGATGGACCGAATACTGTTCTGAGCTGTACAATGAAGACTCCAAGGGCGTTGAATCAGTGCTCAATTGCCCAAAGTCAACTAAATTGGACAAGCATTCTATTCTCCGTGATGAGGTGGAGCTGGCTGTGCGAAAACTGAAAATGGGGAAATCGGCTGGAGAAGACAACATCCCAGGTGAACTGATTCAGGCATGAGGTGACCCAATAATAACCATTCTAACCAACATGTGCAACAAGATCTGCAGACGGGAGTATGGCCAACACACTGGACTCAATCGCTGGTTATAACGCTCCCAAAAATTACACATTTTTTCCAATTAATTTTTTTAATAACTTGGGAAAATATAGACGCAAATCTCCAACATGAACTTGATTGAGTTATTTATGTCTTTTGAGTTATGTACACCTTACAAATTTTGTGCTTGTTTACAATTAAAATCATTTAAATCCCAAATTGATTTTACATGACCTCGAAAAATATTTACAAACAAACGTATTTTTATCATTTATTATATTTGTATATTTATAAATATCCTAGGCAGACCAAGGAAGAGTTGGGAGGACAACATCAAAGAGTGGACCGGCCTTTCATTTAGCGATTCCCAGAAGGCAGCTCAGAACCGTGACACTTGGCATGAGTTAGTGCGCAGCTCAAAATGGTGCCCCAACGACCCAGCGTCGGGTTAAGGGATAGTTCAAGTTCAAGTTCATAAATATCCTCAACTGAAGCGTAGGATCCAACGTAAGCATAGCAAGTGGAAAGAGTTAAAGTGTATGATTTGGTAGGCGTGGATCGTCCAGTACTCGCTTTCATATGTGCAAAGTCATATGCTATCTATAAATGAGTAATTTGGTTTAGCATTGCAACTAACTATTCGACATTACTGATATTGTTTTAATTGTTTGTTTCTTTGCTTGTTTTGTTTGTTTTTATTCTTTCTAAAACGTAAACTTGACAATTTATTTTAGAAATCATTATTATTATTATTATTTTAATTGTAAGCAAACATTTATAAAAAATTCAACTTGACCTCCCATTTTTCTGCCCATCATGAGAATTTTGTCATTTATAAAGAAAATTTATATAAATAACATATAAAAAAATAAGAGATAAGTTATTGTTAGAGATTTTTTAAATGGCTAGGCTAAAGTATAATACAAAGTAATATTTTAATTCTGAAACAATGTAAATACATGTAAATGGCAATTGCATATACCTTCAATATTCTAAAGTACTGCACATTTACGGCGTATACTAATTAAATTTCACATTGTCAATGCAAATCTAAAATTGGATTTAATTTTTTGACAAACACTAAATTTGATAAATAATTATCATTAATCGCATATTGTTCGCTTATATAGATACAGCGGACCTCATTTTATTATCGTGCTCTATTCTTTCCGTACTTGATTAATAGTCTCGCATCTTTATTAAAAGAATAAAACATGTGATTTTTGTTTGTTATAAGTTTTATTTTGGCAACTCATTCCGGGCCTCAAATTAAGGCGAAAAGACATATTGTTATTGGCGCTGCGGAAATTAACGCTTAACTTCTTGATTAATCGTTAAAATTAAAATAGCGATTCAAACTTCTGCAAAATACATTTCCAATTTTCTTGGATTATATTAATAAATAATTAATAATTAATAACTATTTCTTTTTTTTACTTACAAACTTCTCCATTAAAAAAAAAGAAATTAAGTGTCAACCTTAAAATAAGCTGTTTTTATAAACAAAATTAAAAAGTTGTTTTCACTTACTTAACAATAACAAAATTTAAATTCATTGACATTATATTGAACTACTTATATTTAAAAAGAAAGAAAATGTCAATTGCCTGTTTTTGTTACTTCCCTTGAAATTTTCAATTTATTGACGTCATACACCTTATTTTTAGCTTTAATCAAAATTAGCGAGTAATTATTCTGTAATTTTTCAAAAGTTAACGATTAAATGTATATTTAATCGATAACAGCTCTTATTGGTATTTAATTTTTGTTCATATGAATATGAAAGTAGAAGAATGTTGTCATCCGTATAACTTATTTAGTAATTTTTTTTTTAAAAATATAAATTCCTTTTATTTGGTAGACTGATCTCATACGTGACATACAAACTAATGTATAGTTCTTAACAATGTTAGGTCGAGTTTCTTAGTTGAAAAGCTTTATCCACCCATTTGTATTATATATATATAAATTGTTGCCAGAAAGATGTAGAAATACTGCAGGAAAGATTCAGTCTTTTAAGCATTAAATAACAATGAATAATTAGTGGTGGTCAATTAATACAAATGCGTACCCTATCCAAACAATATTTTATTTAAATTTCATTTGCCTTTAAAAGTTTTAAGTGACTTTGTTGGAAATGAGTGAAACGGTTGAAAATATATATTTTTAATTGATCAACAAGGAATATGGGAGATTTATTCAAAAGACAATGAGTAAAAAAACACTTGTCCTAAACGTAAAATATATACATTTAATGTTCAAACCAGCTCACTTCAAAAAAGTAATCTATTTAACTTGGCTACCACAAGATCATTCTATTTTTAATGATACATTTTGTTTTTAAAATTAACGATGACTGAGAGATAAAGATATTAATTGATAATACATACATAAGCAACGTAATTTACATATATTATGTATTAGGGCGTCCCAGAAATGCTCAAAAAAATTTTTTTTTAAAAATCTTTGGTGTCTCATCCCCTGAAATGTGTCTCTTGGGTACAATGAGTGAATTGGTGAAGTTGTAGCTCATTTGAACAACATTTAGAGGTCCCCCAAGAGCTTTTAAAATTCCAGTAATAGGCCAACATAAAAATCCAGACGAATCGTGGCTTAAATAATTTGCAGCTTTTGCATGCCATATATGAATAAAATGAAGTTTAAATATACTTATTTTTACCTCATTGCTACCATTAACAAAAGTTGAAATTGTGTGATTATTAATTCGAAAATGTAATAAATGCGAGAAAACATATAAAATACCTAATGTACAAAACGTGTGCACAGACACACATTGAATGACATCATCCATTTGTCGGGATTCCAGTGACGATGCAGAATCTGATGAAGAATTTGTAAACACAATCAGCATCCTCTTATCTTATCTTATATGTTATAGACGCTCCTTCTGTACATAAGATTATTGCGTCCTACGTATTTCTATGGTTTGTGTTTAGTACTGTATTCTTACTAGAGTTTTAAAAAATGATAAAGTGGAGGCTTTCCTGGTTTCTTCAGGCAACCCATTCCACGCCCGAATACCGGACGGAAAGAAAGAAAACTTGTATGTGTTTGTTCTTGCATATGGAATAAGAAAGGTGTTTTTAACTTTATGTCTATTTGAGGGTTGTATTAGGTTATCTTTGTGTTGTATTTCTAAATTAGAATTAATTATGTATAATTACTAATTTACTCTTGGTTGTTTTATCCTCTAGTGTTTCAAGGTTTAATGATTTAACTAACGGTGTTACTCTTGTCAGTTTTGAATATTCTCCAGTAATGAATCTGGCAGCTCTTTTTTGGATTTGTTCTAACTTATCAATATTTTCTTTGGTGGATGGGTCCCATACAGAAGATGCATATTCTAGTATAGGTCTCACCAGGGTGAGGTAGCATTTTAGTTTTATATCTTTGTTACATTTGTAAAAGTTTCTTTTTATAAAGCCTAAGGTTTTGTTTGATTTTTTAATAACTTCATTGACATGGGGATTCCAAGATAGTTTCTCATTTATTATGACTCCTAAGTATTT
>MUZC01000140.1:310341-344628 GCA_002072015.1 Radix auricularia
ATATATATTAGGGCTGCGGAGATTAATTATTAATTTCTCAATTAAATTATTTTAATCGATAAAATTTATGGAAAATCATTTCAATAACATCATCGATTTATCAATAAATAATTAATTGTTAATAATTTAAAATAGTTCATTTTTTACGTACAAACTTTTCCATTTAAAAAAAAGCCGTTTTTTATAAATGTAAACTTTAAAATGAGCTGTATTATAAGGAAAATTAAACATTGTTTTTATTTAATTTAACAATTATAAAATTAAAATTCATTGACATTACATTGAACTACTTTTATCTACATTTTAAAAAAAAGTGAATTTCCTGCTTTTGTTACTTTCCTTGCAATTTTCAGTTTAATGAAGTCGTCCATTTTATTTTTAGCTTTAATCAAAATTATCGATTAATTATTCGGTATTTATTCAAAAGTGAAAGATTAATTTTAAATTTATTGATAACAGCCTTAGTTTTTAAAAACGTTTTTTGTTAATCATCTATCTGGTTAAAAAAAAGTTCTAAAATAGATTTTATCTATCTAAAGGCTTAGACAATAAAGATCTAATGGATCAAATAATTCTAGATTTCTTAATATTATTTGACAAAGGTCAATACTATAGTTTACGTTAAAAAACTTAAATATCTTTTGAATTTGAGGTACCTTATATCACCTGATTCAAGACATCCTACTTTCTGGGGAGCAAACTTTAATAATAAATGGATCTAAATTCTAAATCTTCATCAATAAAGGTTCACTCAGGAATTTCACAAGAAACTGTGCTAGGTTCCATACTCTTTTAATTTATATAAATGATTTACCCAGTAACATCTCGACAGGAAATAAAGTTAGGTTATTTGCTGAAGATATTATAATCTATAGAATAATTAACTAAGAATTTGATAGGAAAATCTTACACAAATTTTATAAATTAAATAATAAAACGGGAAACTAACTGGGGTAGGTCTTCCCACCCACAAAAGTGTCATAGCTAAGAGTAACAAAGAACAAGAAAACATTCAAAATAGTTCATTCACGGAAAAGAACTAGCCCAGACTTAAGAGCTTGGAGCAGAGCTTTAAATATTAAAGAATATAATTAAATGGAAAGAAACAACAAATATTTTTAAAAAAATATTTCCCTAACATATAAGATAAGACAAAATTAAATAAGTGTATTATATGCTTGGGTAAGTTAAAATTTACTGGATTCAAAAATCTTTAACTACTAAACATAAACCATAGATAAACGTTCTGTATAAAAAGAGCTTCTGCAACATAAAAGATAAGATGGTATATTCAACAATAAACTCACTGACCCCATGGAAAAAATCAAATGTATTTAGCAAATTCATGATAAATCTGTAAGGTTTCGAATATAACAACGTAAAAATCTCAAAACTAAACAAATGACAGCTGATTATTCCCTTGAGGTCAAATATTAATAATATCCAATTACAGTTGTTTTTAAATCTTTCAAAAATTGCATCTCATGAAATTATTTTAACTTTTATGAAACGATTTTACGTGTATAATTGAGCAATGATATTGATGAGAATTGTCAACCTACCGTAGCTTTTTGGAAGTTGAATTGACTTGACCTCATGTTTATAAGCGTTAACATAACCCTTTATGCTTGCTCCACTATACAGAGACAAGGCTTTTGTAAGAACGGCAATGGAATATTCCTTGTCCGCCTTTTTAACACATCTCACACTGATATTTTTATATATGTATTCCGTATTACAATCATATTCAAGGCTTATCGTCAGTAACTGAAATTTAAAGTAAATGAAATGATATATCTTAGGTTTTTTTGCAAACTTGTATAACATTTCCCGGGTTAAGACTTGAATATTTTTGTTTAATATATTTATATATAAATATATTTAAATCAAGTTTCTATTTAGCAATAATTTACCTATGCAAAAATATTAAATATATTATTTCATACATTTTAATTATAATATTTTATTGTATGAAATAGCTTTTTTTTTTAAAAATTTACCTAAATCAGCCATTAACTTCTAATACGTTATGTTTTGTAGATAGGTATATGTATTTCTCATTGTGTCCAGTTTGATATGATGCATTTAATATATGTTTTTAAAATGCTGTAATTTTTAAAAACATTTTTTAATAAAAAAGAAAGATAAAGAATAGTATTTACTTTATGCTATAAAATAACTAATTAGTAATTTATATGTATGTTTTTACCCTATCATATTCTTTAGCTGACTCTTCCTTTATAAAAAAACCGACATAAGGCAGTTTATCAACGTCTTTGCTGAGCGTAACATCGGCTTTAAAACCGACTTTATCGATGTTTCGAAGCAAGCCAATCGTGCATAATGTTTCTGAATCAACTTGACTGTAATCATGCAGATGTAGGTTTTGAGTGAACACAACACCTGGGTACAATATTCAAATCATATAATAATTATATCAGAACTAAAATTTGGCCGAGTGATATAATCATGTTTATATTGTTTTCAACAGAATGAGTTACCAATTTTTTGAAAATCCTGGTCGAGAATCAATCGCGTAAATATCGCCAATATAGACTTAACAGACAACGCTAAATAACAGCCCCATATCTGTATTTTTGCTAACTGCAATGAAGACTTGTATTTTAAAACATATTAATCAGTGCGTTTTCTTTTCATTTTTTTTTCAAATTATTACTACACATTTGTGAATTTTGGAAACCTTGTTGGATTTGGTCAATCAAAAGTAAAGTCTATGACCAATTTACCCCCGATGTTATGTTAGCACAGCAAACATGACTCAACCAAATGCCCTCGCTTTGAGGTCGTTTTTAAGGGTTGAAAGTCAAGCTGCAAACCGATTTCGGTCTTGTATGTGGTGAAGTAAATCCACCAATAACGTATTTGTACATTATCAACACTGATGTGCTTAACAAACTCACAGCTGTTAATAAAAAGATACATCTTAAAGTTAATACCTATATCCAATATCGTATCAACTCAGAAATATAAAAGAAATATATTTTTAAAAATCTGAATTTGTCTTTGTTGTTGAATCATTAAACAAGGGACCAGTAAAGCTTCAAAATAAAAGGAATGACAAGATACCACAACAACCTTCGATATCAATTGCCTTGCCTAGACATCAAAAGAGCATCGGCAAAGTCATTGCGAGTCGACAACAAAAGCAACTAAAGAGAATAGGTGAGACACCTTTATACCAGGAACATGTTGAAGAAAAGGTCTTAAAACCCAATAACAATTTCAGGAAGATATCGTTTTAATAAAACTCCTGTCCTTAGGTTTGGCTAGGTTGTATTTTATCAACACACTAAAGGTCATTGAAAAGCTGTGTACATACAAAACAAAAGGGGATAGATATGCTAATCTGGGCAATTGATACACAAATTCTTGAAAAAGCAAACTGTTAAAGTTGGGACATTGTGGTATATACAATAGTGAATCATTTGATGGACTGTTTGACATATTCTGCAAGCTTTGATCCGCATTCATTGACATCTCATTTAGATGTTTGCATTATTTTTTTTATCTTTTATGGGAATTAAATACTTTTTTCTAGAGTTGTTCTTTAGGACCATATTATTGATAACTATTTCAATTAAAACATAAGTTATTTGTTCTTTTATTATCAATTAGTGTATTATGTCCGCTAATTCATATTTATAATCGAGCTGAATTGTCTTTTATTGGCTATCAAAGCACAATGTTAAGCATTGTTGAACTAAGTTCATCACTCTCACAAAGAGTGTACTTTTTCAAATAAAAATTGACGTCATGTCAGACAAATTCTATATAGAATCGATATATACATTATTTTTGTCGGATTATTTTATTTGTAATTATAGCAGCCATTATTAAAAACACGTGTTTTTAACTTACATTATTAAGCATAAACATCAATAGAAATTATAAAAATGTAGTTATATATATATGTATTACTTTATACTCAAGATTATCAAAGAGGCATATAATGGCCTGGGTTTACTTTTACCAAACTCATTTTAACTCCCAGGCCATATTTTTGCCTTGACCAGAAAAGCCAAGGAAATCTTTTTGTCCTGTTTTTATTACTGGCTTTTTACAAAAGGATAAACTTCCCATAGCCCTAATAATCCAACAGTTTATCAAAGCTATAATCCAAACTAAATATCAACAACCATAAAATACCACAAATTGATGTTAATGTTATCTAAAGCATTAGCTAATTATATGTTAAAATAAAAACAAATATGTAATATAAATAGACATTTATACGATGTTTTAAAATATTACACTAGATGCCAGTACAAGACTTGCCAGCTGTTAAATAAGGTTTTCTGTAGAATCGTACAAAATTGTTTATTGCATGCAATAAAAGAATACATTTTTCTCAAAGCAATGTAATATAAAAAATTGGCAGATCTATTTCGTTTGCACAAAAAGATTTTCCTCTCTTCCCACTCTGCAGCAGGTTACATACGATTGTCAATGAGAAAAGTCTGGTGTTTGCAACTCAATACCCGCTTTCCCAAGAGACTGGGGCACCAGTTATGACTACACCATCTTGCGTATAATTAACAACTTTCACAATTTTATTATTTCAAATAGTAGAAATAGTTATTTACAGTTTTTATACAGCTTCTACTAGTAAAAAATAATTTTAACAACTAAAAAAAAAATAAAAACTACATTTGGGGCCCGGGCCTCAGTAAGAGTTTTAAATATTTTTTCGCCTGTTACCATCGTATAAGTGTACGCAACAACTTCCGAAAATTGTATTTTTGTAACTACTATGAAGTAAGTGAATTAGTGGTTTAATTTTTTTTTAAAGCACATCTAAGGGAAAAACAAGTTTTTGGGCCCCAGGCCCCACATGAGCTGGATTTTTTAAAAAATCTTCTTCGTTAATCATCGTCGTGAGTGCCTCCTCAAAAACTTTCCAAACTTTTATGCTTCAATCCTTCACAGAAAATTAGAGAATACGTGATCAGTCTGTTTTTATATAAGAAAGAATACTTTTGGGCCCTAGCCCCTAGGGTAGTGACCTTTTTTTTTTTTTACTCCTCATGCCGTTTTGAATGTGTATTCTTGAACTTCTCAAAGTTTCATTCTGCAAGCTGTACAGGCAATATGATTTTCCGTGTTTATACCTCTCTTACAAACAAAATTACATTTGGGTTCCGGCTCACAGAAGGAGGTAATTTAAATATATTTTTACCTGTTACCATTGCAAAAGTGTACTCAACAATTTCCTAAATTTTCATGCTTCTACCTACTCCCGAAATATGAGAATGACTGATTTTCAATTCATTAATAGCCCATATAAGGAAAAATTGGTTTTTGGGCCACAGCCCCACTTGTGCGGAAATTTTAAACAAAACCTGTTTAATAACTTTCACAGTGTAACTTTGTGTACGTTTACTAATTTCAACTTATTTTGTTGTCTAGATTTTGTTAAGATACCTCATTTAAGGAAAAAAGTACATTTTGTCCACCTCCCCGAGTGAGAATTTTAAGAGTTCTCTATTATTGTCTGGAGGGTGTGCTCAATAACTTCCAACGCTTTCATATTTTTACCTACACGGTAAATTTGAGAATTAGTGATGAGTGGGTTTTTAACATAAGGAAAAAACACATGTCGGCTCCCGTCCTACCATGAGTGAAAATTTTAAAATTTAACAACTCTCCAAACTTTCATGCTGCTAGCTATACATGAAATGGGAGAAAAGATTATTTTCAGTTTTTATATAGTTCATTTAGGAGAAACACTACATTCTGACCCTTGACCCCAGAAAAAAAAATATTTTCGCCTGTTGACATTGCGGTAATGTTATTAACAATTTCCTAAAATTACATTCTTCTGCCCTTTCGGTAATAGGAAAATTCGTTTTTTTTTCAATTTTTATAAAGAAAGAAATGGTTTGCGCCCCCCCCCCCGGACCCCATGGTGGGAATTTTTTGAGCGATCGTCAGTATTGTCCGGAGTGTGTGATCTAGAACTTCCAACAGTTTTATTATTTTGCCACAATAAATTTGAGAATTAGTGATGTGTTGGTTTTTATTATAAGAAAAAACTACATTTGGTCCTCCGGCTCAACCCCCCCCCCCATGAGTGGGAACTTTAAAAATATCGCTTGCAAATTATCGTCTGGAGAGCGTCCTTAACAACTCGCCGAAACTTCGTGCTGCTATCTATCCAGGAAATAGGAGTATTAGAGATTTTAAATTTTTATATAGAGTTAATAATTTAAATATATTTTTGCACGTTGACATATGAAAGTGTACTTTAAAAGCTATATAAGATTTCATGATGATCGGTTGAATGGTTTAGTCAGCTATACAGGACATACGTACATACCACATAATACATTCTTTTAAATGTCTCTCTTTCTGTGTGTGTGTGTCTCTCTCTCTCTCTGTCTCTCTCTCTCTCTCTCTCTCTGTATATANATATATATATATATATATGTTTGTATTGCTTTGAATTTGGAGCATTAAGACATCATTAGCTTTTAAAAAATATAAATTAGATATAGTGGAAATCATGCAATAAGGCTGTGTTAAGTAAATTGGAATATATGTTAATATTTAATTTGTAAATTTATCCTTGTTAAACGTCTCCCAGTTATTACTAGAACATTTTTAAAAAAAACAAAAAAACAAAACTTACCAATCAAAGTGGAGAGCCACCACAGTATATTTAGATAAATATATCGAGTCATAGTTGAAAAAGATGGCTTATCTAAAGCTCAAATATGCCTTTCAATGACGAATGCTCTAACAAAACTTCAGGATTTGCACCTGTAGTCACCTTATTTAGAAACAATTTTTTACTAGAAATATACCAGTGCGTAACAGCAAAATCGTTCTGCTTTGATATTCAATTAGGAAGATTAAAATATATCCCGTATTGTTTGTAATGAATCCCTCTGTATACGATATTTAAGGTAGGATTTATAGTTGTAAAAATATTTTTTTAAAAAATATTCCAGAATTCATTATTTACCATTAGATATATATATTATAATACATATATTAAATGTGTGTTCTATAATATAGAAAAATGTTTACGTACAATTAAGAGCACTGGGGAAATAAACAAATAAATTCAATAATGTACACATGTAGTTTACAATCTTGCATAGAATTATATCTCATATCTATAAAGCCGGATTAACAATGAGTTGTAATTTGAATAACGCACAGATGGTGTTTCACACGTTAAAAGAATTTAAAGAACAAAGGCGTATTTATCAATAGACAAAACAAAACGAAAGAAAAAAAAACAAATTAAATAAGAGATCTCCATACAAAATAAACTAAGTTTTGTTTTCATAAATAGTTTATTTTTATGAAACGTCCCATTTATTGTTGAAATCAAATGTCTACAATATTTCTGTTTCAATCAGTGATGGAATTCTTTGTCTATTTCTGTTATCCGATGAGACTTTCGTTTTAAAAATCTGATCACTCGCAACATTTTTCTTTTTTATTTCGCAGCCCTCTTTTTTCCATTATTAGTTAATGAAATTTTTTTTCCGTCAAGTTAAATTTAAGCTCTTTAAAAGAAAAATAATTATAAGTTTAGACTTTTCATGGTAAATGAGATTACACGTATGAAAGAAACAAATGTTAGTTACCTTAAAATGGGCAATTTGATATTAATTCTATATATAAGGTGTATATGGGATGAACAGGTTTATGTATACTAATTCTGGATCTTAGCTATCCACTACTGACGTAGCCATTGATTAAGATTTTTAGTTTAGCAAATATAATAGAAAACGATTTTATTGTACATAATTTTAATTTAATTTGTGTTACATATTTAGACCTACATTGAAGAGAGGGATGTGTGATTTTTAGAAAGTTTTTAGTTAACCCCTGTATCCGATAGACTATCCAAAAAAAATAATTTTGGGTGTGAGGTTTTTTACCGAAAAATCTATATGTAGCTGACTCTGACACTTTTGGTTAATTTATTAGAAATATGTTTAATTTCGAGCTTTCAAACTTATATATCTCAACCTTTTAAAAATGTGACATAACTATTTCTTCCCTTGAGCTCTTTACTTGTTAGCAAAAAATATTTAATGATTAAACATTAGTTAAATTTATCTTCTGTTTAATACGTTTTGAAGACTACCATAAACATATCTATTTTGAACTTCCATTTAAACTATTTTACACGAGATAGTATAAGGTATGCGTGATTGCGTTTATTTCTTTAAAGGTATATGAAAAGGTAAACTGTAAATAAACACATTCGCCCAAAACTCTCAGTTCTTTACTAAACGCTTAGAAATACATTTAAAAAACCTGACAGATGATTTATTTTGAATTACCTTTATCTCAATTTAAATTAAACTTTGTTGAAATAAATTTACGTATCGATTAATGTAACATTTTTTTAAAAAAGGCAATATACTAAAAATGGCCTAAGGTCATGACCACCAATATTAGTCATAAAAGTAAAAATTAAATTAACACAAGGAACTGTGTGGTACAATACTGAAAGCAACATTTGCATTAATTTAATAGACAATTTGTAGAATGACCTTCATTGGCCCCGGATGACTGAGGTCTTACGTTAAATGCAGAACACTTTTTGTCTTTGTTACAGAAACATTTTAACTTAGCATAACAGCGCCCTACATGGTTGGAACTATACTTTTATGAAATTCATGCTACATGTAAAACCTGCTTCCCTGATCTGTCTGCTAACAATACAATTATAAATGCCGTTTCTTATTAATTATCTTGTATGTTATATTCTGTCCTAATCCTATTAACGGAAAGAAATTCGGATTCCCATTGCTGCTAATAAAATGCAGTTGTTTTAATTTTTAAAAAAGCAATTAAATTTTTCATTACCCAAACGCGCAGGATTACACGCAGTAACATCTTCGTGTTCAATTAAAATGCGTTATTTGTTATCAACTATTTATCGGTTAAATGGGCATTTGACTTAAAGATCAGCGGACAACAATATCTAATATCAAAAGCTGAAACTTATTTCTGGATAAAACTCTAAATAATATTTTAGATAAATCAATTGTAAAGACACTTTCATAATTTTATACTCATATCAGAATGCAAAAATAAGTATTTTTTCGTTTTTTTTTAAATTTATTATTTAAAAAAAAATATATTTTTTATTTTTTTAACAAATCGGGAGATTTCTTAAAATAATAATTTATTCAGTTGCATTTTCTAAATAGTCAGCTTGGGCCCCTCTCTAACAGTCATAGTCTTAGCTATTGCGGGTTACTAAGCGGTTTAGTGTACGAAATGGATAATGCAGGGCCTAATTTCTTTAGGATATGGAATAATTGAGGATAGTAAGTTAAGTTAAGATAAGTACGGATTACGAAAGCGCGGGCCCAATACGGTTCCATAGTGGCCTAGACCGGCCCTGCTTGGAAGGTGTAATCATGTTTCGTGTGTAATAAAAGTTAATTGCATTTGTATTTGCTATTTTTAAGACCCTATCGATTATTTGAAAACTGCTTGGAATCAGTTTAAATTTAATTTAAGGGACTAATAAAAAGCACTCTACACTTAACTTAAAAATTATTTCCCCAAATGTATTATATATATTTTTATATCCATCTACTCCTTATCTTATCATATCTTCAGAGACGCTTCATCTATATAGAATATAATTGCGTCCATAGACCATTCCGGTCTGTTGGCTCGTAATGATACTTTCACAGGCCATGAGTTTATGAAGGTGCCATGCATTTCATAGTCACCTTTTTTTCCCTAACTAGTCTTAGGTACTCACTCGATGCTATGTGGACTCAAGGATGCCCTAGGCGTTTACATGGATTCGAGCCCGTGACTAACGGTACACTAGCCGAGCGCATATGTCACTCAAACATCGTGCCCGAACTTACTTTGGCAATATGTACACTAATAGCTCGGGTTCTATGTTGACAAATCATGCATTTTTGTGCTACAAACACCAAACCTGGCAGAGATGTTCATTTTTCTATGCTGAATAAAATGTGATACAGAGCCACAGCAAAATTTTGATCAGTTTCTATTTACAGTAACATTAAAAATGGCAGCTTAAAGAAATTCATGTAAGGGGGACAAACTGATAATTTTTAAGCTACAAACACCAAACCTGGCACACATGTTCAGTTTTTTATGCTAAATAAAATGTGATACAGAGCCAAAGCAAAATTTTGATCAGTTTCTATTTATAGTAACATTAAAAATGGCAGCTTAAAGAATTTCATGTAAGGGGGACAAACTGATAATTTTTAAGCTACAAACACCAAACCTGGCACACATGTTCAGTTTTTTATGCCGAATAAAATGTGATACGGGCCACAGCAAAATTTTGATCAGTTTCTATTTATAGTAACATTAAAAATAGCAGCTTAAAGAAATTCATGTAAGGGGGACAAACTGATAATTTTTAAGCTACAAACACCAAACCTGGCACACGTGTTCAGTTTATAATGCAAATCAAAATGTGAGACAGAAAATGCACAAGTTTGTTAAGTTTCTATTTTTATTTACATAAAAATGGCCACAAAAGTAAATTTTGAATATGATGATAAATTGACCTTACATTTTTGAATCTGGTTCAATTAGTTCAATTTGTGTTAGATTTTTGAACTGGATGTTGTACCGAAAAGTCGGCTCCACAGACACAGCTGCATAAAGCAGGGCATTTTAATCCGGCCTTGTTGCACTTACAACGCTTGGATCTGCATTCTTTTTTACAAGCACATTTCAACATTTCACGACAAGTCATAGATGCTTGTGGCTAAACAGTCCAAAAATGCTGCACTTGTCTGTCCATTAACTGCCAACCCCACTCACTTGGATCAGGAAGCACTGGTTGTCGTTCATGTGCCTGGCTCCAAATATGGCCTCCTTGGTAAATTGCCCTTTTGCAGTGCTGAAACAAGGCCTCACTCATTGGAGTAATGTTTTCAATTTGGCGGCCAGTCTTTGTAAACATGTATTTCCTGGCACTGTTGACATCATGGCAGTTGCTATCTCTGTCATACAAAAGCGTCACAAAACGCTCCAGAACTGACATGTCATTAGCTGTTAGTTCAAATGGAGCACAACACAGTTTTTGGAATGTGGCTGTAACATGGTCGCATTTGCTCCAGACCTCCCAAGCTGTCTTCTTGTCGATACCATTAAAACAGCTGACAGTGTCACAACCGTTAAAACTGTGAAACAAAGGCAGACACTGGGCTCTGGCAACACCTGAAACTTTGCTTATGTCATGAGCTGCAATGTATCGGTAGTCTTTTCCTGTACCCATGGCAATCCATAATTCCAGGTGAGGGTGGCGAGTCATGGCAGCCACAGAAAGAACCACCACATCTGCGTCGACAGTGCGAATCAGAATCCTGCGGCAATGTTCAGCTGCATGGGTCAGGTGAAGCATCATCCGTGTGTCTGCTTGCTCGTGATTACATGTTGAAAGATTCGTGTGGTCAATCGGTTTATTGGAGATCACATCTGGACCTTGAGTGGTAACAATAAGCTTCTGTGATTGTACTGTAAGAATATATCGTGCTAGGAATGCGAACAACTGGGTCTTGTTCGCATCCAAACCGCAAGAAACTTCCCCACTGCGATGGTAATACGGTCTCTGGCATCACACGCTTTCTCTTCTCTAGTCCTCGGCACTCTCTTGTGAAAGCTTTTAAGCTGTCACTTCGATAACAGTCCCACACTACATCTAGACGATGGGAGACATTTTGCAGGGTCTGCATCTTAAAGGGGAAAAACACCTGGTTTGCGTAGTCAGCAAATGTTCTTGCAGATCCTGGCCTCAACATATTGACAGCAGCCGCTCCATCAAGGATGGTCATGTCAGTGACTGTTGGCACTGCTGATGAAGTTTGGAGAGGTTCCAAACACTCCTGCAACCCCGACTGGCTTGACACTCTCATTCGTTGAAATAGAGATATTGCAGTGCCATGGAATGAGCAAGCGACAGTGCTGCTTGGTTCTTCCCTTTGTTTGATGTAATGCTTGGGCCCTGCAATATCATCTGCATCAGAGCCAACAGACTCTCTGGAACGCGTGTGTTCTGAACATCTTCAGTGCATGAAGCATTAAACCTGGCCTGCAAACTAAATAGGTCCCTGTGTACTATCCTCGCTGCCTTTGCTAGATGTACAGCTTCGTCATCTATGGTTTCAGCATAGGCCTTTTGTAAGGTAGTGTTTAAACTGTCTGTGAATGTTAACAGAATGTCTCTGCCACTGTTGTGGGCTTGAAGGTCTGGAAAATGTGCTAAAAAGCCTAGTTTTCAGTCTGTTTCTGTGTAAACAGCCGGTTTCTACACCAACTTCCTGTAGACGACTAAGGTACATTTTAGAAAGATCAGCCAGTTTTAACACTTTTAAGTTGTCACCTGTAGATGAATGTTTTACTTCTTCGATGTACTCTATCAATTCAGCAAAGACCAAAGCTTTTCGAATTTGATCAGATCTCTGATCTGCGCAGTCTACTTTAGGCTGAGCTTTTCTGTATAGGCTAGTGAGACAGGCAGGGTGGTATTTCAGTTCTTGGGCAATCACATCTCCTCGACTTAATTTTGCCAAAAGGTGGATGTCTTGAAGAATCAGAGCACAGTTCCTCATCCTTTCATCCAGCTTAAAAGTAGTAGCGTGTCTAAGATCCTTTGCTGGTGCTTTCTTACCACACAAAAAACAACAGAGATCCTTATCAACTACTCCATCTCCAGATGATCTCTGTTCCCTGCGAGTAACTTTTTTAGCAGGTACACTTTCCTCACCTGGGTCGCAAGATGCAAGTTGTCTCTTCAGTTTTGTTGTATTATATTTTAAACGACATGACATATGAAATGAAGCTTTCTTTTTCATGAATGTTTCCTCAACACCATCTCCATCATCCAGTCTAGTTAAAAAGCCAGGTGACAGTGCACCACATTCACCAAACTTAGTCAGATTTTCAGCCAAAGTCACATATGTAGATCCTTGATTTATTTGTCTGGCATTAGTGGGACACTGTAATTTTTCTTTGGTATTATTCTGACAAAGCGCACACATATCCAGTAAGTGGGTTGAAAACTAGCAGCATCTTGGTTTTCATGGCTTACATTATGATTATCCATGGCTGAATAAAAAGTGGCTGCACAATCTAAAAGAAAGAGAAAAATAAATGTTTAAACAATTTCAAAAATCTCATAGACAGCAATCCAAAATTTATACTAAAGTTTAGATGCTATGACGAATGATAAAGAAATGGGTAAATTTAATGCATGCATAAACCTGACCTTATATTAAGTTATATAAAGTTAACAAATATGGAGCACCTAAAAGGCCTAACAGCCTGTACATCAACAAGCTACTATTACTACTACTACTACTACTACTACTGCTACGACTACTACTACTACTACTACTACTACTACCAGGAGCGGCGTTTGAGGGTGGCAACTGGGGCGACTGCCCCAGGCCCCGCGCTTAGGTAGGCCCCGCGTTTCGGTCCTGAACATGTCTCGTCCTGGTTAATAGCCTATACATGTAGAACCAAAGAGTGGATGGTAGAACGTATGCTGGAAACGATTGTAAAGAAACAAAAGAGGCACTCTTGTAATCCTTTTTGAAGGTCAAATTCCGTAGCGTAGCATTGAAAGCATTACACCGTTACAACTTGTAATAATTTAATAAAAAGGTGACACGCGGTATTAAAATTATACAATAATCAAGATATTTCATATTTTTAAATACCATAGCATACTTGTGCTTAGCGATCTTTACTAGTACTCTGGCCCCGCGGGGTCATTGCTGGCACTAGGCCCCGCGCTTATCTAACGCCGCCACTGACTACTAGTACTACTACTACTACTACTACTACTACTACTACTACTACTACTACACTACTAAGTCTACTACTATTATAGTTTAAGTATTATTATTAATTTATTATTATGATTATCACTACCAGTTTGTTGGTTTTTTAAAATGTGATTACTGATCCAATATAAATTATCCGCATACTATATTATATTATCATTATCTAACAAAAATGAATGAAATCACTTTTGCAGCAAAATAAAAGCTAGTACTTACCCAAATCAATGAATCTTCGCCTTTTCGGAGTTTCCTAAGATGGTAGTGAGTATAGCCTCGTCAAAACGACCCAATATGCGGCTGCATACGCGCTTGTCCACTTCCGGTTATTGCTATTCTTAGTAACATTGTTTATAAAATGATGTTTATAAAATTGAAGAGTTACAAGTATTCACTGCGCCTTTCATTGAACCTCCGATTCTATATGTGCATTCAAACAATCTCTAAAATCTATCACTAAACCTAACCCAAAACCCTAAAAACTATCACTAAACCTAACCCAACCCTAAATACTATCACTAAACCTAACCCAAACCCTAAAAGCTATCACTAAACCTAACCCAAACCCTAAAAACTATCACTAAACCTAACCCAAACCCTAATAACTATCACTTAACGTAACCCTAAAGTCTATCCCTAAGCCTAACATCAAAACAAACCATTAAAAAAAAAAAAAAAATCTTATTCATAATCAATTCATGTAGTATTGTTTGAAAAAAAAAAATAGGATCAATAAGAAATCGAACCCCGGACCTGCGATGTAGCGTACTATCGTACTATCAATATGACCACACAGCCTCACATTCTCCGATGAAATTTTTAACGTTATAAAAAAAATATTGCTAAGAATAGCAATAACCGGAAGTGAACGAGCGCGTATGCAGCCGCATATTGGGTCGTTTTGACGAGGCTACACTCACTACCTTCCTAAGATACTTTCACTTTCTGTTTGTGTTCGGCCATCTTGCGATTCAGTTTGTGCCACACTGTACTCTCGCACTGAAGGCTTTATTTTAATTCTTTAAGTAAGTGTATTCGGTAACCAATAAAATAATCAAATAAGACAAATTGTTTAGTTAATTTTGCTATAAAAAAGGAATTTTTTCTATGTTTACTGCTTTAGAAAACGTGTTGCAAATTTTGAGTTGGAAATAAGTAAATTCCTACGCGTCTGCAAATAGTCCCTACGCTTTATGATAACATACGTTAAAAAAAACAAAGATTTGTTTTGGCTCTGTTTCTAAATTTAAAATATTATTATTTTTGAACACATTTTAACTCATGTCATGTTTGTAGCATGATGATGCACGATCTATGTTTATAAATGCAACATAAAACCCTAGCTATAATGCAAACACAGACAAACACACAAAGTCACACACGTGCACCTTTTTTTAAAAAAAATAATAATTTTAACATATAGTTGCGCATCTGATAATGACAGACTTTTTGAACAAAATTAGCTTTCATGATGCACAAACAAATATTGTCAGATGTTAATCTATGGAAAAACAAAACTTTAAAAAGTTAGTGTCAGCTATCTCTTGATTGATTTTTCATGTATTAAAAAAATTTCAGTAATTATTGTTGTCATTATTATTACAATATTAATAAACTATTAATTATGCTACCCAAATAACTTATTGTAGGTTTCATTTACTATGTGCAAACTGTTTTCCTTTGTTAGTTTTCTTTAAAAAAAAAACATTGAATATATCAGAGGTCAGTGTAGGATTTGGGGCTTATTGCAGAAAGGGGCACACATGTGTGTTTGTGCCTAGGGCATCAAGATCCTGCCCTGGTATCTATGTAAGCAGCACAAGTGGAAACTGCTAATTATGGTTTTAATTGCTTGGCGTAGGTTGGTGACAAAGCAGGACTGGACCATAGTCATATTCTAATGTGACCAGATTTTCCAGGGCGCAAAGTGTGATGGGTCCCCATGAACAAGGCAGGAGCAAGAAAGCGGGACTTCTGGTTCGTTTAGCGGGATCACTGACAAGCCTAAAAGTCACGGAAAAGCAGTATATTGGAGCAAAATGTAAAAAAAAAAAAAAAAAAAGAAACTACACATAAATTAACGCACCAACCGGCTTATCTAATAATAAAGCAATTTAAATGTTTTTAAAAATATTACGGTTTTGAATATTTAATTAAGTTTAATCACATTAAAATTAAATTAATTTATTTTATCAAATAAAGTATTGAAAAAAGCGGGAGAAACGGGCGTCACGTCAGGACAAGCGAGGGTACGCGGACGTGAGGCCTAAAATCGGAATTGCTCAGCCTAAACCAGGACGCTTGGTTACCTTATCTCTCTTTCTATATTATTATATATTTAATCCCCTCATGGTCCAACCATGCCGGACATCAAGCATGCTGTCTAACCCCACCGACCAATCGGTTTGCAAGGAAAGTTAGTGCCGAGGGTGGTGGGTCATCTAGAACAACAATGACGTTCAATTGAGAACAATTACTTTTTTATTCCAGAACAAAAGAATAGCATGTATTTCGTAGAGTAGTAATTATTACATTCGCCTAACACTTGGAAGGTCGTAGGTTCAAGCCCCAGCTAAGACATTACATTTTTTAAAAAAATATTTGTGCTTGTGCCCGTTCTCTTCCCACTTTCTTTTCGAACATGACGTCGCAACACAACTGTTCATTCGCGTTGTTCTGATTTCTTTGTGATGTAGTTTTTGTCTGCTCTCCCAACCTCCTTAATACATTTACATTATTTACGGGCGGAATCTTGTATATTCTATTTCTACCTATCTATAATTTGGACATTGTTTTAAACTCTTTGGTTTAGCATTACCAATGCAGCTCAACTGATTTTTTTAAAAAAAAAATTATCAAATATTAGTGGTTTGTATTTGTTGTTGTTGTTTTTAAATGTTGCTATTCATTATAGCAATTGTTTTCATTTTTTCCCCTTTTATCCATCATGAGGATTCTTTCTTTTTTCATATATTTTTTTTTCTTTTCAAAGTATTTTTGAAAGACAAAGCAATATAAAATGATATGTGATATGTTAGTTTTAAAGTTGTTATAATAGTCAGGCGTTACATAAGACAAAATAATGTTTTAATACATAAACAAAAATTATATTAAAAATGTTAATATATAAAATGTCAAATGCAAGTATATTGAACATTCTAAAGTACTGCACATGCATAGAGCATTAAAATTTAATTTAATTTTGGACAATATGAATCGAAAAAAAAATATATTGTTTCTAATTACCAGTAGTATAATTGAATAATTTATTTTTAACCATCGTATATTGTTTTTTTTTCTTAAAAATACAATGCACCCTACTGTAAAAAAGATTATTGCTACCTATACTTCTCATTTTGGTTAATTAATAGTGTCGCATTTTCATTTAGGGACAAATTTGATTGTTAGTTTTTCCTGGTTTGTTAGGCAATTCATGCAACTTATATCTTATATGTTACATACGCTCCCTCTGTACAGAAGATTATTACGTCCTACTTATATGAATGGTTTGTGTTTAGTCCTGTATTCTAATTATAGTTTTTTTTTTAAATGATGATAAAGTGGAGGCTTTCCTGGTTTCTTCAGGCAACCCATTCCACGCCCGAATACCGGACGGAAAGAAAGAAAACTTGTATGTTTTTGTTCTTGCATATGGAATAAGGAAGGTGTTTTTAACTTTATGCCTATTTGAGGGTTGTATTATGTTATCTTTGTGTTGTATTTCTAAATTAGAATTAATTGCCTTATGTATAATTACTAATTTACTCTTGGTTCTTCTATCCTCTAGTGTTTCAAGGTTTAATGATTTAACTAATGGTGTTACTCTTGTCAGTTTTGAATATTCTCCAGTAATGAATCTGGCAGCTCTTTTTTGGATTTTTTCAAGTTTATCAATATTTTCTTTGCTGGATGGGTCTCATACAGATGATGCATATTCTAGTATAGGTCTCACCAGGATGAGGTAGCATTTTAGTTTGACATCTTTATTACATTCGTAAAAAAATCTTTTTTTTAAAACCTCATGTTTTGTATGAATTTATAATAACTTCATTGACATGGGGATTCCATGATAGTTTCTCATTTATTATGACTCCAAAGTATTTGCATCTTTAGTTTGAGTTTGTTCTTTTCGATAAATGAAATATTTTGAATTTTTTATTATTTTTTATTTATTTTTTATTTATTTTTTTGTTACTCTAAGCAGTATGAATATATGAAAAAAAAAATTAAGGACAGTTGTTTTTGCAAACACTCAATTAATGTTAACATTTTTTTTCACTTTCTTGCTATTAAACTTGTCTTTGTGTTTTTTATTTTTTATTTGAAGACATCTAAGCACATTTTATTACACTTGGCACATAAGAAAAAAAGAATTAAAAAGTTACGAATACTGCATGAATACAAAATGTGTAAATACAGGTGATCACACACGAAAACAATAAGCTAAAAGACTGAGTGTTAAACTAAACATACGCATGTATGTGGAAGTCCTTGCTTGCAAATTAATAATGGGAAAAAAGGGCTTTCTTCCCTTGTCTGCGCAACTAATTATTCGAAATGTCCTTTGTTAAGAGAGCAACTTGTTCATTTATTTTTTGCTCTTTATCGGAGGTGTTCGTCATGAGAGACTCCAAAGCTTTGATATGCTTGTCATTTTTTGGGGTATCAATTTTTTTCTGTAGCAAATTGACTACTTCATGGTGATTATTTTTTCTGGCAAAATCAATGGCAGTTTCTCCTGTCGCGGACTTTTTGTTTACATCAGCCTTATTGTCAATTAGTAGTTGGACAATTTTTGTATGGCCGAATTCCGATGCTTTCATTAAAACTGTAAGACCCTTAGATGTGGTGGCTTTATGAATAACTTTTTTCCTAATATATTTAGAAATTGTTTTAACATCTCCGATTTCTGCGGCCTTTATCATTCTTTTATTTAAGAGATAATTATATTTCCATTTACACAGCAGCGTCAGTATGCTTAGGAAAGAAAAAAAAATAAATAATCAATTTTAATGAGCTGTAAACAAAATATTACTACACGTATTTCAACTGACACATTTAATGAATTAACTTTCTAAGGCCTAAACTCTAAACTCCATACAATCACCTTATAGTTATGCATTTGAAATTAAAAAAAAAATCAATTCACTTCAGTAGTTTAAATATATGACACTTGTGTGCTTTTACTAAAATGATTGATTTTTCAAAATATTTTCTCATGGAAGCAACACATTGTGTATAACAAACATGAAATTAATTAACAATTAGGAATAGCAAGTGCATACAGATACAATTTGCAATTTTAAAAAAGGCAAAGAGATTGATAAGTGCCAAACACTTTCAAAAATAACCTTACTCAAAAAAAAAAAGAGTGACGCACAATGCTGGAATATCTTTAGAAAAGTAAACTTTTGGAAACTTTTTTTCCCTTCAATAGAGTATTATCTTTTAAAAAAAGTAGTATTCATATATTAATTTACAAAAATTTACAAAATGATCCTGTAATGTACTTAATAACTGACATAAAATAAATTAAAATATAGCCTTTCATCAACAAAGAGTGCTAAACAATTTTAGAGTTTTATCAAAGGGAAGAAATGAGAATCCGGAATAAAAAATAATAGATCTTTAAAAGGAAAGAAAATAGACTGTTGTAAATTAACCATTAAAAAAAAATAGTGCAAATAAGTAAAAAAAACAAAACATATATTACATCTAAAATTCAAATTGAACTTAGTACAGTTGTAGGATTTTGAACTAAATTTAATTTTTAATGCACAAGAAACTAAATATGATTTTCTTATATTGGATAGTCCTAAAAATATTCTTTTTTGAAAAATAATTGAACATCTCTAGCGGTGTGGTGTTAACATACTGGATCCGAGAAAATTTACTTTATAGCATGTTTCAAAATTATAAAAGTAAGCGATATATCTGATGAGAAAATTTCTGAAATGATTTTAAATAAGTTTAAAATTGTTGACATAAAATTACAATATTTTTTTTATTTTTTTTATTTTTTATTTTTTTTTTTTGGGGGGGGGGGATTTTTTAGGAAATCCTGTAGACTTTTTCTGTATTATTTTTGGCCCGTAATCATCCTTGGAACCTCATTAACATATTTGGAATAGACCTGAATCCTCTATGGTTCTGGTGGAATTTCATGTGCGAGATCGAGCAGATGGCACAGACATTTCAAATACATACACACTATTTTTTGTTACTTTTTCAAAATGACTAGCAATAAAACTAACTCTTGAAATATATGACATATATAAATAAGATTTTGCGACATTTTCCATTTGGAAAGAAAACTTTTATTCAACTTACCAAATAATGACAAGTCCAGCAAAAACGGATATACTTAGGTATAAATACCATTGCAATATTTCTTCTTTATCTTGATGGTCTGAAGTCCCAATGCATGTTGGAATAAATGAAAATATTATGATAAATTACATAGAGTTGTAAATGTAAAGCATATTAATGGAGACCCTTATGTTATGCTGCAATCAAAGGTTAAAGTTATTTTGTTAGGCTACCGAATGCAGAGACCAAACTTGACAAAAGTATTTCACTTGTTGTTTTCTGCCGTTTTAAGGAAAGCGTATCCTACAAAGTATATACAACAATCAGTGTAGATAATTTAGGTCGGAGTGTGAAATTTGTAAACTGCTTTGTAGAGCAGCAAAAAATTCAAGATAAAAAACTTACTATGAACTGTTATTACGTTACTATTTATTTATTGTTGGGTCTTTACATACAAAATGTCAAGTTTTATTAATATGTTTGTGTGTGTCTGTGCGTAATTTGTTTTAAAATTAATTATATTTTATGTTATCTGTTGGAGACGCTCTTTCTATACAGAAGTTTTTTGCGTCCTATTCTTATCTATTAATTGTATTCAGTCCTGCATTCTTATTTTAAATGTTGATAATGTGTTGGCTTAACTGGTTTCTTAAGGTAACCCAATACAAGCCCTAATTCCAAACTGGAAAAGCAAACGTTGTCTTTGTTCATGCATAGGGGATTCGAAATGTGTATTAACAAGTGATAATAGTAAGTGATATAGGACTGTAATTATCAGGGTCTAATTTATCACCTTTTTTGAAGCGTGGAGTTAAGTTAGCTAATTTTCAATTAGGGACAGTTCATTTCTTAGTTTGTTTTAATATTATTGCAGTAGCTTTGTTCATTTTAAAGTTTTTTGGGTGAATGTATACCTATCTCGTCAACATTTATTTTAACTATTTCTTCCATTTATGTACATTTATTATATCTTCCTTATTGCAATACCTTAACTGGCTATTATTTTTAATTAATACATGTTTAAAATGTAATATTTTTAAATGTAAATTCATCTGTCCGGACACTTTTTTCAAGGTTGATAAACGTATTAACAAAATTTACGCTAAATGTATAACAGTTGAATATCAAAAGTTTTAAGTAGTATATATTCAATTTTTAAATGTCATACGCCGTTGTAAGTAGCAAACTGTATACAAAAAGATTCAATCGTGGATTTTAGTGTAGAAATTTTGTGTTAATAAAATCATTTGAGGAAATTAATCTGAATCTTCATTCATTTCTCAAAGTATACATTTTTTTCGTGTTTATGTCTTAGCTATTGACAACAGCTAATAATAAATTTAAAAATGCTAATTATTTTAGTAGCCTTGCATGGCTAATTTTTGTGTGCTTTATTTTATGTTCAGTATTTTATTATCTCTTCAATACTGAAAACTTCCAAATCGCTCTAGAAATAACTGCATGAGATTTGAAGCGAAGCCTGCAAGCTGCTGAATATAAAGTTCGTGAGCATGGTCACTCAATGTGTATGTTTCTTTGAACTTTTCCATTTTGTCAATTTGTAGCATATGTTCTGTTTTAATGGCCTCGATAAAATAGTTTTAGCTAGTTTTCAAATGAAATCACTTTTTGTTGCAGGGATAAGATGTTATTTCCAGCATTTTATATGTTCATACTTAGCCAATTTAGATTGTTTTTTTATACCTAGTAATTATGTAGATCAAAGACGACTGATGAAATAAATTATAATCGAACATTTGTCTGTAAGCCAGATCCAAAGAGCCACAACTGGCTCGCGAGCCATGGTTTCCCGACCCCCTGGTTATGACATATGCACCAATATGTTTGTATACATTTCAGCTGTTTGTTGATTTATATATAAACTAGCAATTTACCCGCGCTTTGCTGCGGAAATTAGGGTTTCAGCTAGCGTTGCGAACCCGCGTAACACCAATTAAAAACACCATTTGAGTTTGATCTGAATGAATATGGATATACTAAATAGATTAACTTTAACCATTCAGGTTCCTACGTACACAAGAACTTGGAGACTTAAAGACGCGTCTTTTTTTTTATAAACCTCATATTTGGAAAAAAACCTATATTTCGACAATCGTCACCCTAGTGAGAGGTGATATAATCTTACCATCGCGGGAAGGAATGGGAGGGGGGTACTCAACAACTTCCCAAAGTTTCAAGCTTCTACCTACACGAAAACTTGGAGAATTTGCGTTGATTCAGTTTCATATCGCCCATTTTAGGGGGGGGGAAAGGTTTTGGGCCCCCGGCAGCCTATGAGTGGAAATTTTTAAAATTTATATAATTATTTTTCCTTGTCTACATACACGGAAAATAAAAGAATTATAGATTTTCAATTTTTTATATTTCATATTAGAAAAAAAAATTGTTGGGCCCCGGCCTCCATGAGTGTGTATTTCAAAATTCTTTTAGACCAACTTTCGTTGTGAGAGGGTACTTAACATTTTTCCCAAAGTTTCATGCTCCTACCTACACGGAAATTTGGAGAATTGATGATGAGTCGGTTTTAATATAAGAAAAACTATATTTGGGCCCTGGCCCCCATGAGAAGGAGTTGTAACATCATTTTAAGCAAATTTACGTCGGGAGCGTGTACTCAAAAAATTTCCAGTTTCATGCTTCTACCTATACGGGAAAAAGGAGAATTAGGGATTTTCAATTTTTATATAGCTCATATATGGAAAAAAGATTTTGGGGCCCCGGCCCCCATGAGAAGTAAATTTAACATTTTTTTTTNTTTTTTTTTCAAATTATCGTAGGAAACATGTAATCAAAACATTTCCAAAGTTTCAAGCTTCTACCTACACGGGAAATAGGAAAATGGTTATTTTCAATTTTTTATAAAGCCATTATAAGGAGGAAAAAATCTTTTGGGTCCCCGGCCTCACATGAGCGAGATTTTTAAAATTCTTTTTCAACAGTTATTGTCATGAGGGGGTACCCAACAACTTCCCAAAATTTCATGCTCATACCTGCATGGAAAATTGGAGAATTAGTGATCAGTCGGTTTTTAATATAAGAAAAGCTATATTTTGGCTCCCGGCGCCCCTAAGGAGGGATTTTTTTTTAAAACATGTGGCCAATTTTTGCCGAAAGCGTGTGCTTAAAACATTTCCAAAGCTTCATGCTTCTACCTTTACGGGAAATAGGAGAATTGGTGATTTTTAATTTTTTTATAGCTCATGTAAGGAAAAAAAAACGTTTTAAGGGCCCCGGCCCCAATGAGTCGGATTTTTTTTTTCAAATTATCGTCAAGAGCATGTACTTAAAAAATTTCAAAGTTTTATACTTCTACCTACACGGGAAACAGGAAAATTGGTGATATTCAATTTTTATTATATATAAATATATGCCGTTTTTAATGATTTGTCTTATTAATTTCTATCGCATTTGTTTTTAACTTTTCTATTACATTTGGGGCCATCTAATTTAATCGCCTGGAGTCTCCTATTCCGTAAAATCTCCTACAAGGGAACACTGTGAGTCCTAGCCTACTCATTTAGATGTAAAAAAAAAACCCGCATACTCAAAGAAATAACATTACATTAAATAAAATAAATTCTGGCACGAAGAAAACATGTTCATATATTTCACTCAAAAGGAATATTAGTCATAACTTACCATCAGTAATAGATTCAACATTTTTTAACATACGTTCTTTAACGAAATTCTAATTAATCAATTTATTAAAAAGCTGTATTATTTTGATGGGGAAGGAGTATTACGAGATACATTTCTGTATTCGTGAGAAAAAAAAGATGATAAATATAACTATGAATAGGATCAACACGTTCTTGTTTAAAACAAAAAAAAAATTATTATATAACAGATAAAGAGTTTTGTTAACAGCTAATATTATAAATATTTTTTTTAAAAATAATTTTTTTAATAAAAATATAATAAATCTGTATTTGCAGTTACACTGTGGAATGTGTAAAATGTTAAAATGAATTGATTTGCTCATTATTAAGAAATAATCGATTTTAAGATTTTTAAAATGAATTAAATCATCACTTACCTACACTTATATTACAATCAATTGTGTTGTATTTGCCATCCAGTCTACACGCTGCGTATTTAATCATCAAATATAAAACTCAATTTTTTACTTTTCCGCTATAAGAAGCTGTATTTTTTTCAGATTTTCCAACTTTGGAACCATTTAAATATATGTCTGCCCGACAAGGCTGTGCAGAACTTGAACACTTAAAATCAATATCCAGATTCTCTGAGGTAACGGTTTTGTTACAAAACTTGTCTAACATCCTTTGATTATTGATGGTTAATTCTCCACTTGCATCTGTTGGTTCTGTAATATAACTTGTTATTTTTATATGTGAGCAGTAGTAGTTGAGTTGGGATGTTTAGTAGAGTGTAATAAAAAAAGACCCATTCACCCTAAAAATGCAACAGACATTTTTTTTTCTCCTCAAACAAAATAAAAGACTAGAGTAGGTAAATTACAATAAACTACTAGCGATGTGTAATCTGTGTAGCAATCAACCATTAAAAACAAGGAAAATGGTCAGATAAGATTTTATACATACAAAATGAGGAAATAGGAAAATTGAGGAAATAATTAAACAATTTGAAGAAAGCATTGTGGTAATAGTATCAGGGTAAAAAATACAAATGATTTGTAGCCTACTACACTAACTTACGTTAAATTCTATTGACGTTTCTTTGAAATCAGTATCGACTCTATTTACTAGATCTCATCTAATGAAGTCATTTCAGTCATGAAATTTTTATCTATTTTAGATTACAATTCACTGTTATTATATATTTTTTCTTTAAAATAAAAATAAGAAATTTAATAAATGACAGGAAGTCTAGTAAAACATAAAGTGAGTAAGAAACATTACATTCTTTATCCCTCACTGACTGATAGACTGACTAAATGACTCATCAATAACTTTCCAACTTCCCTTGTAAGTACAACCCTTAAAATTTGTAAAGTTGTTGAGTCCCCTCTTGCAACGATAATTCACGATTAAAAACAAACTGAAAAAAAAGGTTTTTTTTTAAAAAATAAATTATAAATCATCTATATATGAGACAGAACTAATGAATGTTCATTCTCTGTTGGGTTGAGCCGTTAGGCTCTTAAAACCCGGTTCAATTTTTCGCAGGCGAGCCTCAACATTCGGGCATCGCCGTATAGGTAGTCCTCTGCAGGTGTTGCAACTTCACCAAATAAAGCCCCGTGCTACCCGGGGCAACTCTCTAGCACATGGGTCACCGTCTCCTCCGGGTAGCCACACAACCTACAGGCCAGTTCCCTTCTAGTGTCAAACTTGTATAGGTAGCTTCGTATGGGACAATGATCAGTTCTCATTCTAGTTATGAGAGACTGACTACTACGATCAAGTTTCCACCAGGCATCGCTTTTGCTCGGTCGCGGCAGTTTCTGGGATACCTTTCTGGCCGTATTCCCATTCTTCCAGCCCTCAAGCCATTTCTCTCGGAAATGGTCTTTTAGCCACGACTTGACCCCCAGTTGGGTCAAGGGCTTATCGGGTTGGGGCTGGGCTGCGCCTGCCCTGGCCAGTGCGTCAACCCTGTCTGATTGGGCCGTGCCGCAGTGTCCGGCCATGAACTGTAGGACTACTTTGCCGCCACGTGCCAGGATGTCACCTACTGTATCCAGAATGGCACTTACTATCTTGGCCTCCAGAGAGCTTCGACTCAAGGTTTCGAGCGAAAACCGAGAATCGGTGAAGACCACGACAGTCGGGAAATTCTTTCTCTTAGCTAGATGACGGCGTACTTCCTTCAAACCCCTGTGGATCGCGTCCAGTTCGGCTTCGTGACTACTGTTCGTAGATCCACACGGCCCCGACAGCTCTACGCTGTCCGGCCCTGGTTGGGGGTATTGAATTAGCACACCGTATCCACTTTTGCCATCTCTTAAACGTGAGCCGTCCGTGAAGACTTTTACCACGCTGTCTCCATAGGCCTCGATTGTGCGCAGAGTCTCGTCTCGCAGGAGCTCGACGGGACTGGCCCGTGTCACCGCGGCATTTGCCAGTGTCAGACGTATATCAGGCGGGTCAAGGCTTTCATGTGGTCCTCGAGCAGGGACCAGTTTCATTCGTTCCCTGAGCTTGGGTAGGGGGACTGAGTCTTCAAGTTCGTGGACCGCGTCCATAAAGGAGGGTCTCTTCAGTCTTGTCCTCTTAACCCAACGGTCTTGCAGTTGGTAGCAGGGTTCGTCATGCTCCAACCTACGGTATCGCTCCACCGTAGTCATGATTGCCTTTTCTCGCCTAATCGCCAGTGGTTCTACGTTTGACATTATTTCTACCGCGGCGGTGGGTGTGGTACGTAACGCCCCACATACGAACCGTAGAGCTTGGTTCTGTATTCGGTCCAAGCCCTCTAGAGCCGTGCGGCTCGCAAAGGCCTGGACCGGGAGGCTGTAATCAATAGCACTTCTCACGCTACCAAGATAGAGAGCTCTTAGTAGTCTTGCGTCCGCTCCCCAACTCGTGCTAGCCAGTTTCTTCACCAGGGACAATTTAGCTGTGGTTTTGGCGCATAATTCACGTACATGNCCGCAGATCTGAAGCACCACCTCATGCTTCAGAGCGTTCCGTCCATTAGTGAAAATGGAATGGACCGTTTTTTCCGTATTTACCTCTAGGCGCCATCGGCTGGCGTAATTTTCGATACGGTTCAGATCATGCTGCAGCCGGTTCTGCAGTGTTGCGACGTCCTTTCCCGAACTCCATATAACCAGATCGTCAGCAAACATGGCATTCTGGGACTCGAGTATGCCTTGTAGGTCGTGGACGTAGGCTAAGAACAATTTACAGCTAAGCGCTGAGCCCTGTGGGAGCCCGTCTTCCAGTCGTGCCTCGCTGGATCGCGCTTCACCAAGCCGTGTCTTGATCGTTCTGTCCGTGAGGAACGATTTTACCCAGCCGTACATTTTAGCAGTGACACCTAACTGCTGTAATTTGTATAGGAGCCCTCCACGCCACACCTTGTCGTATGCTTGCTTTAGATCGAAGAACACCGCAACTGTGTGGTTCTTCATCTGGAGTTCATTTGTCATGGTCTGAATTAAGCGTAGTGCTTGGTCCATTGGGTTGCGTCCCTTGCGGAACCCACCCTGAGCCTTCGGAATGCTTTTGGTTTTCTCGAGGTACCAATAAAGCCGTGCGTTCACTAACCGTTCTGCTACCTTTCCCACACACGACGTGAGGGAATTGGGCCGGTAGCTGGACGGGTGTTCGCCGGGCTTCCCTTCCTTACGTATTGGGGTAATTATGGCCTTTTTCCACAGCTTCGGCAGTGTGCCTGTAGTCCAGGTTCGATTTATAAAACTCAATAGTTTTATTCGGCCTGTCGTGCCCAGATGCTTGAACATTTCATTGTGAACCTTGTCTGGCCCTGGTGCTTTACCAGTTTTGCATTTGTTGAGTGCGGTTTGCAACTCTGTCATCGTGAAAGGTGCTTCAAAAATCTCGAGTTGGGGGCCCCTGCTTTGTCTCCTGGAGCCCTCCTTTCGCATTTGGTCGATAGTTTGGCTAAAGTCCGATCTGGCGCCTTTTTTATTCACCTGTGCAAAGTGCTTGTTCAGCGCCCGTGCGCGCTTTGTTTCACTTGCTCGTTGGCCCTTTGTCGTCGTCAAAGGGTTGGGGTTTTTAGCTTTGCCCGCACCAGACAATGCATCGATTAGCCGCCAAACTTTTCTACCATCTGCTAGGTCGAGTTTTTCGCACGTATTGACCCATTTGGCCTTCTTCGCCTTTTCGACAGCAGCGCGGACTTCGGCCGTCATTCTGTTGTACGCCCTACGAGCTTCGGGCGTCTTCAGCTTGGCAGCCTTTTTCCTTGCTTTCGCTCTTCGTTTTACCAAATCGTTCAGGCTTCTGTCCCAGTAGGGCCTGAATTTCTGTTTCCCGTTTGTCCTCGCGATCGTCCGTCTCGCAATCCCGAGGATTGTGTCAATAAACTTCTCGTAGGTTTCATCCACGTTGCCTCCTGCAACGTCCAGCAGAGCGAGCTTGGTCTCGCTCTCGGCCTCGTATCTCCGCCAATTGGCCTTGCGGAACTGCCAATGCCTTCTATCAAATCGAGGTTTATCCGTACCAAGCACAAACTCAATCAGTATTGGGAGGTGGTCGCTTCCAACCTCAGAACTAAAAGTATTCATTACATTCAAAACAAACATTTACAGACTGAAAAAGACTTAACTCCCAAATGCTCTAAAATAGGGACGGGTGAGGGTAGGGTAGTTGTCAACGATCTTTAAAGTGAACTGAACAATTTCGTTGATGTCATCAACAGATGGCTATAATACAGTTAGATAGAGACCAACTAAAAGTGCCTTTTTCAGCTCGATAGCATCACGAAAAAATGGACATTTTTTTACATTTGTTCTTCGCCCAACCAGACGGATGAACGGACCAAAAGACGACGATGAAATTTATTATAAATGATTTAAAAAATAATTTTGAATTCCCACTCATGGAAGGCCGGAGGCCAATTCTTTTTCCTTCAGTGGACTATTTAAAGGAGGGGCAGCACTTATTTTCCATTTTCCCATGTAGTTAGAAGTATGTAACTGAAAGTTTGTTTAAGTACACACCTGCTATGGTAATAGCCAAACAATTTAATAAGATTATTTATACCTGGGAACTCTTTGCCCAAATGTACTTTTTTTCCTTATGCTAGCTTTATAAAAGCCAACACGTTATTACGCTACATATTCCTGTGTAAATATGAGCAATAACATTTGGGATTTGTTGAGTTTCCGCCCTCAATGGTAACAGGATTACACAATATAAAATTATTACTCAATAGGGGGGGCAAGCAAAAATTTACCATTTTCCTTATATGAGCTAGATTAACTCTGACTGATCACTACATCTCAAATTTCCGTGTAGGTATGAGCTTGAAACCTAAAGATTTTATTGACTACAATCCCGTCATGGCAACATGCGTGAAATATATTTTTATTATTACTCCCCTGGGCCAAAGTCTAAATGTTGGTTGCTTTTTTTTTTTCTTTTCTTTTATTAAAAACTGGCTCATCACTAATTATCCAATTTCTCGTGTACGTAGAATATTGAGGCATTGGGAAGTTGCCGTGTATCTTCCAACAATGGTAACAGTAAACAAATATTTATATAGAATTATAACTCTGATGGGGGCCAGGGGCTCAAACGCAGTCCTTATATGAGCTAAATACAATGCTATTAAATTTGGGATAATGTATAAATGAGTTTTTAAAAATTATGCAATAAAGTAACTTGATGGCCTATTTTAAAATACATTAGGACATTGAAACTATTTTATTAATCCTGTGTCCCTAATCTCATTACCTTAAACGATAAAGAAACGTTTACTGTTCTAATTCTCTAGTTTTTTTTTTTTTTTTTTTTTTTTTTTTTAAATATTGACAAACAAATACATTTATCATGATCCAGATTGAAATCCATTGGTGTTGAGAATTAGCTTTAGCGGGTTATCAAAGCTAACTGAAAACCTAATTTTCTGCTGCAAATCCAACGTATTCAGCTAGTCTTTGCCATAAAATGATCATGTGTAAATATTTTTTTTTCAAAATATATATTTAAGTTAATAAAATGATTTAATATTTAATCAACCCTCTACCTTCGACATGCTCAGCTCCAAGTCTAAACATTTTTTATAGCTTTAATGTCATGACATTATTAATTGAACCAGAACAAATACAATCGTATAAAATTGCGTATATTTATGGTTTACGTTTTAGTTCTTTATGTATTGTTTTAAAATAGAAGAATAACGGATATTTGGTATTTTTATAGAGCATATATAAAAAATACAATATATTAATTTTAAACCTTAAAAAAATATTGAAACA
Organism: Radix auricularia; assembly: GCA_002072015.1. Classification (NCBI taxonomy): domain Eukaryota; kingdom Metazoa; phylum Mollusca; class Gastropoda; family Lymnaeidae; genus Radix; species Radix auricularia. The sequence goes on from MUZC01000140.1 coordinate 340,393, forward strand.
TATGAAAAATAGGTATTTATTTTCTTAATTGAAGTGATTCTAAGAAATCAGAATCAAATGAATGCAGAAAAGAATACAACATAATTTAAGCCTACTTTATATCAATAATAAAAGATAAATATAATATTTAAATTCCTTTTTAATTTAAAAAAAAAATAGTGCCTTGATATTATATTTTAAAAATATTTGAAATACGAGTAGAGCAATTGCACTGAAAAGCTTGTTTAACCTACCGTAGATTTTTGGAAGTTGAATTGACTTTACATCAGACTTATATGCGTCGATATAAGCCTTGATACTTGCTCCACTATAAATAGACATGGCCTGTGTAAGAACTGCAATGGAGTATTTCTTGTCCGTCTTTTTAACGCATTGCATACTTTTGACGTACATGTATTCAGGATTACAATCGTATTTAAGACTTAGCGATTTAAACTGAAAGGTATGTAACATTAAATTAGCTCATTTCAATTTTATTTATAAACTTGTAAATAATTACCCTAAAATTGCATAATTTTCTTTAATATAAATTTTTAAAAAATAAATTAAACAATTTTTAAAAAAAATATTTAAAAAAATGCTTTCTGTGGTACACATTAATTAACAATACTAAAATATTAAACGCAGTAGTTTAAAATAGTTAGTTATTATTTTCTCATAAAAGAAAATTTTATAAAGTGTTTTTTTTTTCCATAAATGAACGATGTACTTTAATATATTTTTTATTTAGATAAATGTATTGACCATTGTGTCTATGTGATTAAATTGTGTACGATGTGTTTTTAAAATTTTATTGTCATTTTCCTTTTTTCAATGTATAGGAAAATTATATTTAAAAAAAAAATTATTCTATACACAAACTCATTAAACAATTGATTAATATTTTTACGCTATCATATAACTGAGCAGAGTGTTCCTTTATACTAAAACCGACGGTGGGAAAGTTTTCATCATCATTGCTAAGCGTAACTTCAGCTTTGAAACCAATTTGGTCAATGTTTTGAAGCAAACCACTTTCGCACAGCGTTGCTGAGTCATTTTGACTGTAGTCATATAGCTGTAGGTTTTGAGTGAAGACAATACCTGTTTATAATATACAAACAAGGTATTAGTTATATCAGAACAAAATTTCGTTTGAGTTACATAATGTTTTCTAAATTGTTTTTTTAACAAAATGAGTTACAACCTTTGTGCCACTTTGACGTAACCAATATTTTATATCTTGTTCCAGAATTTATCGCGTAAAAACACAAATCTAGACATAACATTCAACGCTAAATAACAGCACAGTTCTGTACATCCGTTAACGGAAATGAAGATAATAATTTTAAAAAGATACAATTATGAAATTTTTTAGCATTAAAAGGCCGCCGGCACAGAAATTTATTTTAATTTAGGGCTTTTTTCTTTATTAAGTCTAAACAGCGAATAATGGACACCTTGATTGATTACGTCAATATTTAAAAAGTCGTTAAATGTATTACGAGACTAAAGCATGTCTTTTGTAGCAATAAAATAACCCTCGGGAATGATCATAGCTCTAAACATTGTAATGGAAAACTAACTTTATGATCAGCTTTTAAGATTCTTCTGTGTAGAACGCCAATTGATGACTCTCCTATATGGGCGCGCTTAAAATGCCAAGTCCCATATTACACAAAAAGTGGACTATTGTCAAGTAAAAAAAAACGCTTTGATACCATTTAGACAAGTAAGTTATCGATAAAAAGCACTAATATTGTTAAGCACTTTCATGGCATTGAGAATTTTTTCGAGATTAGAAAATAAACTAACTCACTAAAAGTTATCTGTAACAAGCTCAGAGTACATTAAAAAATTGAGAAATATTTTTTTACTCTCGAGAATCGAAACAGAAATCCTTGCAGCTGCGAACCGTTTAAGTTGGGATATCGTTCCTTATTGTTAGCTGGAACGTTAGGACTATATGTCCCCGCATCACTGGCGACCTCAAGGAAATTAACGACACATGCAAAATAGTTATAACAAAGAGCACAAGAGACTGAAGAGTGAAATCGCTTCCTTCAGGAAACTATGCTCCTAGATACAGTTAACCAAAACAAAACAAATGACACCTTCTTCTGGAAAGGCAGACATCCAGGCGAACAGAAACAGCATGGTGTAGATTTCACATGTAAGAACTCCCTCCTATCATCCATTTAACCCTCGTTATCAGGCACGAAAGAAGATCGTCACTCTAAGACTCAGAACTGCTATGAGTCCAACAATTATTCTTTGTACGTACGCACCAACACTCTGTTAAACCTCGGAAGAAAACATTGAAGACCTACGGAGCCTTAAACAAGGAATTAGAAAGTATCCTCAAAGACAAAGCCATCTACCTCCTTTCATATTACAAAGATAGAGTGGGGAGCAACCACGAAGCCGGGCCCAAAATGTGGTATGTCATTGGGTTAAAACATATTGGCTTAACCTCTGCTACAGCATTAAAGCAGCTGCTGACATGGGAAATGCAGAAGCCGTGTACGAAAATATAAAAAAAAGACAAAGGGCCCAATGACAAAGTTTGGCCTTTTAAAGTCCATTAGTGTAGAAATTGGCAGAGACAAGGTTGCGCAGCTAAAACGGTGGGTATAATATAATCTGGAACTGTCTGCAACAGTTAACACAGTCTCCATCACATCTCTAAATGACACCCTCGTTTTCTACCCATGGAAGTACTTGATGTCGTGGCACACACGAACATCTTCACAAAGCAATTGACTGCTTAGCTTGTGGAAATGTCCCTGGGAATGATAGCACAGCCCCAGCAGCTCTAAAGAATTTTAAGACCGCGTTACTTTAACCTTTACATGACCTTCTGATCCTCTGCTTGGCTACATAGACTAATACCTAAAGAATGCAAATATACTGACATTTTGTAAGAAAATGTGTGATAGAATGACTGTAATAAATATCGCGGTATCTCACTCCTTGTATTGTAGGAAATTTTTTGCCCGTGTCATACAGAGTTTAGCCTGCCGAGTTTATATAGAATCTTACTGTGGTTTCCGCGCTGGTCGGTCTACTCCAAACATGGTGTTCTCCATAAGGCAGCCCAGGAAAAATGATGAGAGCAGCAGATGCCTATATTTCTTTTCTTCTTTGATATTATTATTGCCTTTGAATTAGTCAGTTGCTACATGCTATTTAAATTCCTGGAAAAAAATCGTCTGTCCCACACATCCAGACGTCATCATCATGCAGTACAATGAAATTATGCAGGGCAGAGTGCAGTTCGTTAGAGCTACGTCAAAACCCTGGCCAGTCTGCAGTGAAGTTAAACAAGATTATGTACTCGCAACAACACTGTTCGCAATTATCTCCTTCATAGCGCGTCCAAGTATAGTTTTGATTGAATCCTGTTATACACCAGAACTGATAGAGGACTTTTCAAAACGGAAGCGAGACATGGACCACTTATATATTCCATAAGCGCAAATGTAAAAGCCTTTATTTGACTGGCCTGCGTCGCACGCTTGGCATTAGATGGCAGGATATAATGCCAATTGGTGTGGTCCTGATGCGTGAAAAACGTCAAACCATGTTCTTAAACCTTAGTGAAAGACGCCTGCGATGGTTAGTGTATGTAAATAAGAATTAGTTTTTGCCACATCCCCAAGGACATGCTATAGGGAGAACAGGTATTACGAAAATGGAAGACATATTGCCCACATCTGCGATTTTAAAGGTTTCATATATACACACATATATATTAAGGCTGTGGAAATTAACTATTAATTTCTCGATTAATCTTTAAAAATGTTTATCGAAGAACATTATTTTAATCGATAAAATAGGAATTAAAATTTAAGAGAATGTTTTAGACAATTTTTTGATGTATTAATAAATAATTAATTATTAATAATTAATAATAGTTTGCTTTTTTAAATTACAAACTTCTCCATTTAAAATAAAAATAAATATTTTTAGTGTCAAATTTAAAGTAAGCTGTTTTTATACAGTAAATGATATAACAAAAATTAAAGATAATTTTTACTTTATTAACAAAATATAAGTTCATTGACATCATATTGACCTACTTATAATTACATTTTAAAAAATTTCAATTGCCTGTTGTTGCTACTTCCCTTAAAATTTCAGTTTAATTACGTCAAGCATCTTATTTTTAGCTTTCATCAAAATTATCGATTAATTTTTCGATAATTTTTCAAAAATTAACGATTAAATTTAAATTTAAAGATAACTGCCCTAATA
>MUZC01000140.1:344792-355096 GCA_002072015.1 Radix auricularia
ATGATATTTTTGTATTACAATGTTCTATATAAATGCCTTTAAAAGTATTAATATAAAAATTAAAATTAAAAATAAATTACATAAAATAATTAAATTAATTATTTTATAATGCTATTTTATTTTAATTATCTTCAAAATAATCAAGACAAATCTATATTTTGTAAATCAAAAAATTGCAATCAAACTATATAAATATAAATCAATGACAAAAACACAATGTTATAGGCTATTTCCATGTCGTGTGGTATATATTTACTTTATCATCTTTTTATTACTATTATCATTATCATGTGTGTCCTAGTGTGTGTTATTTGTTATGCCTATTTTGCCCACCAATTATAAATACAATTATAAATATAGGTCTAGTATATATTAAAAAGTAATACATATAATGTACTATTATTAATTTAAAAAAGTGAGTCGACGAGATTATAAAAGTATAAACATTTCACAATTTTACAAAATGAACGATGATGTGGAAAACAACCTATTTTAAACTTTATTTAGCAAATAATGCCCTAAATATTCAACATCCGTCATTTAGTCAATCAATTATAGCTACGTCAGGTACATTCTCTTCTTTTTTTTATAAAAATGTTTTAAAAATTGAAAAATAAACACAACTTACGGGATCCAGAAAGCACACTGCGTCAATTTTGCTGTCGAGTTTATAGATCATGGTTCACTCTGTGGTAAAACGGGAAGTGAAGCCATTGTTTGTTAAAAGTAAGATAGTAAAATTAACCACGATTTATTAAATTTGTTGTATGTTGTATGTTGGTTGTGCATGCATGTATGTATTCGTGCGTGTGGTGGTCCTCTGACAAAACTTCGAGTATGGAACGTCTTAAAACTTTGTTTGATTCAACAAGGCTAAACGGAGGCGTAACACAGTTGTTTGTAGCCTACGGAGCATATTTATAGAATAAAGACTTTATCACCAAGAATGATTTTATTTGAGGCTTTGAACACAACTTCATGCTTAGCTAACACACAGAACAAAGAAATGAAGATACCATATTGGGTAAAGTGTTACTTTATCCAGTGGTGGCACAAAGATACGTGTTCGCTAATAGTGGCCTGTGTCCTGACACAGAGGCATCTGGGTATTGAATCACATAAATTTTGCTCCCATCATTTGTCTGTGTACACTGCGTCACTTACCAACAGTAAAGTCATTGTCTGAATTAAAACCCCTCATCGCTCGAACAAACACCTTGCGTTAAAATGACACCAGTGTGGTCGAAAATATGTACACTCTTTGTTACTGATGACAAATTACCCAAATGCAAAGAGCCATCGTCATCGCTTACGCCATAGAGTACGGTACAGAAAGACTGAAACGGTTTTTTGCGATTTTTCGACATGCGTAAAATTTATTTTTTAACATAATTTTCGTTAGGGGCAAAATAAACTAGGGAGGTTCTAATATATACTGTTAATGCTCAACAAATTCTTAATACGTTAATAATTATATCCGTATTAATCTTAGGGCATAATGTATCGTATTTAAATTTTACTTGATTTTCAGTCTTTCAGTGTATTAGTTGAAGGCTTACTGTAAATTTAAATACTTCAAATACACTTTTGTCTACTTAAATTAACACTAAATTTTGTTTTAAGTAAACAAAGACTGAAAACATTATTAATGACTTAAAAAGTATTCGGACCCATGTCCACAGAATGCTGGGCTTAACGTTCAAAGTTACTCGCAGAATTATTGCATAACGTTGAACATTATTCGCATAATTCTGGGAATAATCATTCTTATTCTTAAAATTATTAAAAAGAGATGACAGTAAGAGGAACATATATTTAATAAAATCATAACTTCTGTCCATTAATTTTAAATGATGTCAGAGTTATTTTGTTGCGTTGAAAAGCTAAAACTAAAAACAACTCATTTTTACTATAAATTGACTGATGAATAATTAAATTGTTTAATAAGAATTCTATTATTCAGAAAAATAACTAAATGGTTCTGATTTGATACGAATAACAATATCATATCGCCTTAAATAGTTTATTTACATAATTTATATTTAAATAATCAAAACAAAATTATAACTGTCTTCTTTTGAGCTAATTTGTAGTAACATTTTTACGAATATGATCACGAGATTTTAGGTAATCATTTTCAAATGCTTTTAATTCTTAAGTTCAATTATATTAGCAATCAAGGCCTGATGTTTATTAGATTCCTGGACTTAACACTAAGGGATCTTTTAAATTGCTACTAATCTGAGTTTGCCCTCTTTTTATTACACGTTTCTTGTTTTGCAGCGTACAGTCAGGCTCTAACAAGTTGAATGGCTCATCTTCAGTTCCGAGGTATTAGCTGAGCTGTATGTAACATTGTTACTGCAAATATGTCTACAGCTACTATGAATGTTCTACGATGTCTTTTCGAGAAATTGTTTATTGCTGCAGTTTTGAATCGTGCCATATTAGCTAGATCGCCATCATTAACAATTAAAATTGTACGCAACCCTTTCCGTAGAATTTGCAAGTCATCCAAAGACTGATGACTATTTGGCTATGTTGTCAAGTTTGGTATATTCAGTTTAAGTTCACTGTATTTTTTAAAGTGATTGATGTGATACTGCATTATGATATTTTTGTATTACAATGTTCTATATAACATTATATAGGTATTGTTTCAACGAGTTTGCTACATCCTGATGCATATTTTGAAAAATTGTATCTTATTTCGTTCGCAACGACAAGTCGAATGGCTTATCTTCAGTTCCGAGCTGTTTGCTGTGCTTGAAATAATCAATTAAATGTAGATATTTTGCCATACTCTAACACATAAATTAACATGCTAACAAAGAGATAAATGTAATTAATCAAAAAATTAATTTTGTAAATTACAGTACATTCGATCGATCTCATTTTTTGATATATTATTTTTATTGTTGGCACAAGTCTGCTGCAAACTTTTAAGCTAGCTAGTATACGAGGACAACGTTTAAAATCTACTCCAAGTTTGTTCGGCAAATAAACAAACAAGGCATCAAGCAGACGCAACGAGATAATGTAAACGATTTAAAAATATACGTCGATCATGTTGGTGCAGTTTGGCATCTCAATACTCAGTAGCTTTTTTACCATTTATTTTTTTGCGTTGTGTCTTTAGTATCTTGTTGCGTATCAGTAGCTCCTATAGTCCTCTATTTAAAATTTATTATAATCTATGGTATTAATAATCATCATTCAAAATTATTCTACTAATATATACATTATGCGAAACATTGTGCAATGAATTTTTTTCTAAGTACATCCGGAAACATCTTAAAAAAGGGTTATAATCATGTTTCTTTATAAATAAAAAAAAGTTTTGTAAACCTTTGCGAATCACGAATTGCTTGATGATTTTAAAGCCTAAATATATGATTAATTATTGAAATAGAAGGAATAAATATTTTGTTAAATTATAAACAATAAATTAAATATAAATTTAAAAAAATACAACGTTAGTGTCAGATTCTAAATGTAAACTAAAAATTCGTGACATGGACAAGTTATAGAAGGCACCTAAGGAATCACGTATAGCTGTGGTCATAGTTCTAAGGCCCAAGGTACTTAAAAAAAGAACAAAATAGAATTCCCCATTACCTAAAAGCATCCAATTATTTCTGGTTCTAATTAGTTTTTATTGATCTTGCTCAGCATCGTTTCAAGACGGACATATCTGCCGTCTGTTGTAATTACATTGAATTGTATGATATAAAGTATATCTCGGTTAAGAGATCTTTTGATTTAAATCAATAGCAATGAAAATTTAAATACAATACCGGCCTTAAAAAATTGGGAGCCGATGCCAAATGTATTGCGCAGGGTACAGTCTGTGTAGAGATTAGTATAATAAGTGACAATCAAGATTTTGTTTCAGAAAAAAATTAATAAAACTCCCATGACCGATTGTCATAGGGGATTCCTAATGTTTCCGTTAGAGCTTAATCGGGCTTTGTATACCAGGCGGGTATACACAATTCCCTTTAAGATCAGCGAAATACTTTCTTAGAGCAGGTTATTTTCTCATTCTTGTTGTGGCTTTGAGTGGGCTCGATCCCACTCTCTCAGCTTCTGATGCGAGTGCCAGGTATCATATTTAAGTCAGTCAAGTACATAACCATTCCTGTAATACTGTACAATATACAAATTGCTAACAGTTAAGACCCCATCACGTCTCCCCAAGTAAGAAGAAAGAACAGTTTCAAACTTACAATGAGTTTTAATAGGAATGGTGTTATTTGGTCAAAATAGTTTGAAAGCTATATTCTAATTAGCCAATAAAATGGGGCGTTGTCATATTATACGCCCAGTCGTATTATAGGCTGGTATGTACGGTAAATCAATGTTTGTGAAAAGGAAAAATTCCAAATATAGCCTTAAATAAAAAAAAAATGACTTCAATTAATATTTTAATTATTTATATCATTTTTTTTTATTATTTAATTTTTATTGTTTTTTTGTCTTTCCTTTTTTTCTTTAACTTTACGAATTCGTGGGATCTTTTATATATCTGGAGATATCTTTAAAATATATATGTACATTTTGGCCTTTTTTGAAAATAAATCGAGGTTAGGGCTTTAACGACCTCAGATGATTACTTGTGAAAATTTATTGCGTTTGCATTTTTATTATAGATATCTATATTGCTATTGGTTTGATAGATAGAAAAAGATGAAATAAAATTATCTCAAACTTTTATTTGCTGAATACGTTTATAGCTATTATTTTATCCGAAAATAGTGTAAAAGGCCAGATTAAACTTAAGTCCTATATATCCCGGTGTGAAAGGCCAGATAAAATACCTGACGTAAATATTCCCGGGTATAATCTGACCGTCAGAATATACCCGGGTATTATCTAGCCAGGGCTGAATATGCCCCTCCGGGCCAGAATATACCCCTGTGATAAAATGGGAATACATAGTAAAAATGGATAAATGCCTATTTCCATTTTCTATTCGTGTTGTAACTTTTTCAGAGAAGTTTAACTCATTTCTTAGTAGGAAAGATGTTTAATTTCCAATAAAAAAATAATGAAATATTTTCTTTATTACGATGTCTGATAGCATTGCCGTTTTTTAATCTTAAGTTACAATATCTAAATATGAAAAAATTGAACACATAAATTAAAAGTAGCCACTAATTAATAAGTGCTCAAAGTTACCCGTTTCTTTTGCAATCGGGAGGAAAAAGAAATTGGATTTTAAAAATAAATTATTGATACAAGAATAACAATGCATTGTTAAAAAAATGAAAACAAGATTGCAAAAAATTCTTGCCAGAATGTTTGACATTATTTTTTCATTGTCAAGATGGTGTTGTGCATACCATTCGCCTCAGTTCCATATGAATGATTATTCAGCTTGAAAGGTTTTATTGTCATTTAGATCCTTCATCACTTGAACATTGCAATGTCGTCACACTTGTCGTCTTTCGTAGATGAATACAAAAAAGAAATACAAAGGTGTCATTCCGGTGTTATTTAGATTTTCAACAGAATCGTTTAATATGTGGTACATTTTGCATGACTTTTAAATTTTTGCTTTAATCGAAAATAACAATTAATTACTTGTTAATTTTCAATAGTAAACGATTAAATAAAAATTAGTCGTTTACACCCTTAAGATGAATTCATTCATTCATTAATGTTGGCGATAAATAAGTAATGTGTTATTTTAATATGTAATTTAAGATACATTTTAAAACCAATATCTTAAAAACATTTAAAAATATTCCTCCATCTTGTTTCTTTTTCACTAAAAGCAAAGTTGTTTTCAGCACCAAAAATATACATTTGAATGTCAAATCAAATGTATGATGCTATTTCAAATTTTCGCTTTTCGCTGCTGCTTGCGCAAATTCGTCTAATAGTCCATCGTGTTCAAGCCAGTTATCCAATACTTTACTTTTCATAAAAAAATTGTATGCGTTGTCATGAATTTTTGTGATTTTGACATTTTTGTGGTTTAACAGATTCCTGTTCACAAATCTATCGGACTTACATTTACAACAATGTTCGACGAAACATTTTTAGCTGTATATTTTTTTAAAATATCATTAATTTATAATAAGATAATATTATTATGAAATTTACCTTTTGCAAATATGTATAATTTGTTAATTATATGTTGAAGTTTACCCCTTTTCCAAAAAGTTTTAAAATACTTCATTTAAAGTGTTCTTTTAATAACATTTTTACCTTAATATTAATAAAAATACGTACAATTTTTATTACATGGTGTGTCGCAAACGCTTAATTAGAATCTTTACATTTAAAATTAAATAAAACAATATCAATAATGTCCGTGTAAATGCAATATATTTCTAATATAATCGATACGCACTTTACATTTATATATTTATCCCAACAGGCAAGCTTGCGTACATGACTTTTTATGATAGTTTTATTGGACTCATGATACTGCAATAAAACATTACTCTTTAAATTATTAAAAGTATTTTAAATTGTTTTAAAACGTGTTTTTTTTTATAAATGTGCACGTTGATCATGTCCTTGTACATCTATATATTTATTAACATTTCTTTTTTAAGCAAAACTCCAAACCAATAAAAAAAATATTCCTAGAAATTCTGGTAAAAAAGAGCAACGGAGAGGTAAAAAATCTTAATCAAAATGAAATAGGTTGTTTTTTTCACTTGAAAATCATTTTCCTTTGCATGAAACTGTTAATGACTGAGATAGATCGAATCAAAAATATCTGTAAACAATAATACAATTTAAAATATTTAGTGCAAGTTTTATTTGTGTTTTGTTTTGTTTTGTTTGTGTTTGTGTGTGTGTGTGTGTGTGTTTGCTTTAAAACAGGAATACAATATTGAACATAAAATCATTTCATTTGCTTTTTCCATCTTTTTTTTTATTGATAATTGCAGTTTTTTTTTATTTATACCTAGTCTGTATTTGTATATTTACAAATTTTCGCTATCAATTGACGGACACCTGTTACGCATCTGCTTTGTCATCGAGAGTTGTAATTTTAGGATCCATTTGGTGTTTAGAAACAATAAGGGTTTTCTCTCCTGGTTCAGTTTCATTGTAAGTTTTGTTGTTATCATTTTGATTAGCTTCCAAACATGTAGTGTCAGCTCTTTCACGGTCCTTATTCATTTGTTTAAACTGTCCAGGTTAATCCTTAAATTAACATAGTGAAAAATGTAGAATTAGGACATTAGAATTAGATGATTTGTTTTCAAAGATCAATTTACACAAACACACACACACACACACACACAAACACACATATAAATATGTATATATATATANATTAAGTGGCGTCATGAAGCTTTTATTATATTAATTTATTTGATGTTACTTTTTATCTTGATTATAATCTGAGTGTGTGAATATGCATGTGTGCGAGTGTGTTTATGTGTATGTGTGTAAGTGCGTCTGTGTGTGTGTGTGACTGTCTGTTTGTATTAGTTGTGAAATAACGATTTATTTCATAGATTGCTTTAAAGTGAAATCAAATATTGAAAAGACGTTACCACGTAATCTTTTATGTATAGTTAAAGTATGCACTGGATTATGAAAAATTCCGTTAGTTTTATGAACACAAGTTTCTGCCGATGCGATCTGCATGGGTGCTTGAATAAAAGATAACGGGAAGTCATTGAATGTGACTTAAAAACTGTTAATGAGAAGAACAATCTCCAATGATTTTTTCAGAGATGGTTTTTACATTATGTTTGATTTTAGAAGAAATGAGCCCTTGCGCCGGGATTTTAAATAATATTATGGTACGTGTATAAGTGTTTATATACTGTTGTAAGAGTGGGGTTAAAAAGCGGAATTGCATTTTTTTTTAAAGAGTGGCAACTTTGTGAACTATTTGAAGGGTGCATTTCATTTCTTGGGTCATGATTTTATAATATCACAGATCCCTGAGTGGCACTATTTCTCAACCACTGATAATATCCTTTTTGAAAAGATTAAGAAAACCAGCAGTGTAAAGCCCAAACCTTGCGATTCAAAGTGTGTTTTTTAAAAACAAATAGACAATATTAAAAAATCTCCCCAACCCTACACATCCCAATCACATAAGAATTAAACAGCTCAATACAAATAAATCTAATTTGTCCTAAATAAAGGTCATACATCATCTGTAAAGGAATGGATGTTGTGGATCAATTGGTAGATTAATGAAAAAGCTTACTTTAAAAAAAAATTATTGCTAGAATAATGCAATGTTATGGTACGTGCTATGGTTAAAACTGTAGAGTTGTCTATTGGTGCATGTTTGTGTGTGTGGGGGGAGGGGAGGGGCTATGTGCGAATGTGTGTGTGATTTGGTTATTTCTATGTCTGCTAATGTTGCGCCTCTAACATGACAACCAGTATTTTAAAAAGTATATGTACAAACAAAAAATAATAATAAATTTCTACGGTGTAGATAGAAAGGGGTCGAAACGCCCTAGGGTCAAAAATTCCCTTGGTGGAACTGTCCGGGATCGAATCGCCCCGGGGTCGAATCGACCGGGATCGAACCTTCCGTGGTCGAACCAAACCAAGTCGAAACGACCGGGGGAAAAAACGTCCTGTGGTCGAACTGCCAGGGTCGAACAGTCCGGTGTCGAATCGTCCGTGGTCGAGTTGTCCAACCACCAAATAGAAAATACTTTTTGAACAACTAAAGTAAACCAGCAGGGTACATTTTCAGCTCAAACCTTGCGATTTAAGGTGTTTCTTTAAAACAAATTAACTCATACATACCTTAATTTAGCATTAATATTCACATAATTAATATCTGACCCATAAAATAATCCTATTAATTTGACTAAGGCCATGCTAAGCCTAGAAATAGAAATAATGTTTTGTAGAGCTTTTCCCATGAAAAAAAGTAATCTTATAACATGTATTTTACTCAAAGTCCTAATGAATGATGAAACATCCATTTTAAAAAATTGGGTACATTTCTCGAACAATGCAATTGTATGACATACGCTTTAGGTAAAATATGTTCTTTAAGGTGTAAATATATCAATTAGTGTAAAGAAATGTCACGGGTATTATGACTTATAAGTAGGATATAGCATAAGAAAGTGCGTGTTATGTCGAAAAAAAACCCACGCTGACAACAACTCATTTTGTGCCAAGCTGTTTTGAGTTTATTAGATGAATAGTGTACAACGGGAATAAAGATTGTTATAAAGTGATTTGTTACTATTAGAAAAAATGTGTGGGAATATAGAATGATTGACATAACATTTATAAGGATATCAATTTCTCACCATTGTCTTAAAAGCAGCATTGTTCTTATGTTTTTATACAAGTTAAAGGAACATGTGCCTTGATAACAAATAAACCATATTTTCCTCTCTCCCCAAGCCACAATATTCACAAATATTATCTGGCTAAGCATATTCTATTCGTATTGAAGTAATATAATGCTTAGACTATAAATGAAATGTGTGTTTTCTAAGAACCAAAGGAATAATGTGGAAAGATATTGTTTTCATGTTTTGATTCACGTGAAAAGAAAGTGAGCCTTGCCCGTTAGATTTGTGTAACTGTTAACGACATTTGTTATCCTGGTAGAGTATATAGCAGTTATTAAAGGGGTTCGAGCATGGTGAAAGAAAGTCATCAATCGATCTGAATGAAAGGATGTGGTTGCGCAGGTCAGGGCCCTACTGGTGCTGTAGCTGGAAGGATGGGGTGGAGCAGACCCGGGCCCTACATCGGCTGTAGCTGGAAGGATGTGGTGGAGTAAGCCACGGATGATAATAATGATGCTATATTACAGCAGAAATACCAAATTTGATGGGTAATATTTAAAATAATAATAGTTTTATTTTTTTGACACACATAACGTTGTTTTTATTAAAAATGGGTTTGATTTATCACTACCCTATTTTCTAGATGCGTTTACATTCATTTTAAAGTTGAATTTGAGACCTAAAACCAAAATAAAGTTATTCCTATTGTGCCTACCCCGTAGCGTAGCACGGGCATTTTGCTCGTATATATATATATGAGGGCTGCGGAAATTACCGATTGATTTCTTGATTAATCGGTAAAAATTGTTATCAATTAATAGAAAATATTCTAAACTATTTTTTCGATTGATTAATAAATATTTAATAATAAATAATATATAACAGTTTGTTTTTACGTACACACTTCTCAATTAAAAAGATTACAAAAATATTTAAAGTATAAACTTTAAAATAATCATTTTTTATAAGGAAATTGAAATTAAAAAAAAAAAAAACACACATTGTTTTTACTTAATTAACGATAAGAAAATTTAAATTCTATGACAT
>MUZC01000140.1:356851-384880 GCA_002072015.1 Radix auricularia
ATAGATAGATAGATAGATAGATAGATAGATATAAGCATTTAAGCATTTAATCTTAACTCAAATGTTTATGTAAATAAGTATTGATGGATCATTTATTATTATATATAATTTGTGTTTTAAAAAGGAAGAAATTACAAACCAAGAGCAAAACGGCAATTAATACTGGGTAACTTATTAAGAGAAATAAGTTAAACAGGCTTTCTCGCTTATTGTCAGTAGCTCCTGAGAAGTCTAATTGGGGGAGGGGGGTTTGGGAAGAAAAAAAAAGCAATGGCTGAATGTTAAACAATTTTTTTAAAAAAAAGAGTACCATTAGAATTTAGTTACGCAATATCTATGTAAAATATGTAATTTAACCATTTTTATAACATTTATCATGACGAAATAATTTTATAGAAAGTATATATGTGTCTGTCAATGATTTATATAAACATAAAAGCTTCTAAAAAGTACAACATTCTTGAATGTAATACAGACTGGTATTTTTAAATAATAAATAAAAGGTTTAAAAAAAAACAAGAAAAAAAAAAAAACTAGACATTTAATAATAAAAAGCAATGCTTTGGGTAATTTTATCAACATTATTTAGAACTATAAAAAAAAAAAATAACAACAACAAACAAACAAAAACGAACAAACATGTTTGCTTTAACTATACTAGCAATTTACTCGCGCTCAGCTGCTGAAATTAAGATTTCAGTTAGCGTTGAGAACCCGCGTAGCACCAATTCAAAACACCTATTGATTTTAATCTGAATCAAGATGTATATACTAAATATATAATTTCAACCGTTCAGGGTCCTACGTACACAAGAACGTGGAGATTTAAAGATGCGTCTTTTTATATAAATCATATTGGGAAAAAATCTATATTTCGGCAATCTTCCCCCTAGCGAGAGGTGAATTAATATTTGTTGCCTCTTATCATCTCGGAGGAGGGGGGTAATCAACAACTTCCCAAAGTTTCATGCTCCTACCTACATGTAAATTTGGAGAAATAAAGATTAATCGGTTTTTATTATAAGAAAAACTATATTAGGTCTCCCGCTCCCCAATGAGAGGGACATTTAACATAATTTTTTGCTAAATTTTGTCGGGAGCGTGTACTTAAAAAAATGTTCAAAGTTGTATGCTTCTACATATATGTGAAATAGGAGAATTAGTGATTTTCAATTTTTATATTGCTCATATAAGGAAAAAACCGTATTTGGGGACCCGGTCCCGATGAGTGGGAAATTTAACTTCTTTTTCCAATTATCGTTGGGAGAGGGTACCCAAAAACTTCCCAAAGTTTCATACATATACCTACACGGGACGCTGGAGAATTAGTGTTGAGTCAATTAGTCAGTCAGGGCTTTCGCTTTTATTAGTATAGATATATAACTCATTTGCTTTTTATTAAAAACACTGCGTGCTATTTCCTTATAACATATTTGAGATGAAAAAAATACATTAAAATTAATTAATTTTTTTTGAAAAAACGTATTCGTAGTCTATGTGGAATTTATTGAAATGTATGTAACCTTACATACAATTGAAAATAAAATGTAATAGCATTAGTTCATGACTCATGTTCAAAGACAAAACCAACAACGATAGCAACCAATGTTGTTTCGGAAACATTTTAAATATATGACGCAATTGAAATAACAATAGTCTATATAAATTTAGAATGAACAAAACTACTTAAATTTAGAACTTACAAATGTTTATTCTACAGTTAATGAAAACGCTTTCTCTGTCTAGTCTGCAGGCTGAATATTTGACAGTCGCTAGCACCTCTTCGGGGATTTTGTTGTCTCTTATAAATTCAATAGAATCATTTCCTCTAGAAGTATCATTATTGACTTGTATTTCTATAACACATGGTTTTGCCGAACTATTACATTTAAACTTGAGATTGAGCTCCCTGCTATCTATATTTAAACGGCATTCTTCATTGGTTTGATGAGTGACTCCATTTATTTGTAATTCTCCATCTGCGTCATTTGCTTGTGAAAGAAAAAAAGATTGCATCTAGTAAATGCATAAAAATGAAAAGATTCTTTTGTTTTCAGCTTAGTCTGTCAAAAGTGCCACATGGTAATTTGATAGAGTGGAGAAGGCGCGTGCTAGGTGATTTCTCATATGGTAAAAACCTCGATTAGAATAGATTTAAAACACAAACCCATTTAAACGCGTTCCTACAACATAAAATGTGCGATTACCATAGGTGTAGCTAGAATAAAAGTTTACAGCATATTAGCATTCAATTTAACGCCTCCATATAAGGCACGAACGTAAAATAAGAAGAAACTGGTAACGAGAAAATATCTTAAGTGAGTTAGATACATGATATTTTTTACAATGATTTTTAAAAAAAAAAATTTTTTATTTTCCTGGATCGTTCTCTAATGACTTCGTAGCTTCTAAAGCATAATTATTTTGATTTTCAATGTTTTTTGCTTTGTAGCTGAAACAAAAAGAATGACCACCTTTTATAATGTAAAGGAGTAAAGTAATTCAAATTGTGGGTCAAATATTTTTCAAATGGAAGGAATAAGAAAGTGTAATTAAAAGAAATCAGACAATTAAAAAAATGTTTAGATATTTTTTTTAAAAAAGTAATCGAGAGAAAATCGTTAAAAATTCGTTTGAAAATGTTTAAAATCATTAATCGCAGAAAAAAGAAAAAGAAAAAAAAAAGAATGTGGCTTTTCCCAGTAAATAGAGAAATATATGAAAGCAAATACAAGCGATTTTTAATTTGTTTTCTGTGATTATATGTGTCGAGAATAAAATGCGAAAAAAGTTTTTAAAATTTCTGAACTCAAATTGAAAATGGAATTAATGATTTTCTAGCAGATTTGACTAAAATCATATTTAAATTACAAGAGGCCAAATATAATTGCAGTGTGTTATTATTTACCTCTCCAGATATTTCACACATCAAATGAAATAAAAAAATAAGTAAAATTATAAAGATTGATAATCATGTAGAATCTTTCCAAGATTGAGGTAGTTTCTTTTTTTTATTCAAATTGAATATTCTTAATCATAATTATTGTCTAGAAATACAACATACACTTCTAAATGGCAAAGTAAACTGGAAATTATACATGAATTCAAGAAAGTCTCAAACACATCGATCTAAATCATATTCATTAAAATTAGTTTACTGGCTACTCCAACTGGACGAAGCTTCGACCATTTGTGTGAACCTAAAAAGTATAGTCCATATACATAAACCATTTGAAAGAGCTAAAGTGCAGACTAGACAACACAAACTAGTTAATACACCATGAGAAAATTTTGAGTTTATTTTGGAAACTTAAAAAAAAAATGAACAGATAGAGTCGAAAAGGTAAACACAGGAACAAACGAAATAACCGTGCTAGCTAAAATTTTATATGTGATCTTCTGTAAGCTTTAAACATCTGGACATTTCTACTTAATGGAGTCAATCAGACCCAAATTATTGTAAAAAATAATGCATTACTCTAAAGACAATAATGATAACAAAGTAGAATGTTATGGTGTTAGCATTGTGTGCTTTGTGTCCATTAATATTTTGATAACTATCAAAAATAAACTTGAATCGTAAGCGAACCTGGAAATGCTGGTCAAAATAATGAATAATGGTTCTGACAAAAAAATTTTCTCCTGCTCTTTTTGGAGCCTCTGTTTGAGTTCCGATTACCGATGTTGACAAATGGCGGGAAGATCGCTAAATATGTATGCAAATGTAATGGCCATGACAGAAAATGCATATAACGTCCTTAGAAATGCACAAGGAATCGTAAAGCAACTATATGCCAGATCAATAATCACCAAATGTCCAAAAGATATAGTGAAAAAGGAAAGAGGTTTATGACCCTGAAATAGCTCACCGATCTGCTGCTACTTCTCATTCTACAATAAGCAGACAAGGATTTGTCATTTGTATGTGCAAAGCGAAATGCCAAACTACGAGTCGTCTTTATGTGATAATTGAAATTCAAAATTCATTTCTAGCTTTCCCTGCTGTAAGAAGTAATTCATTCCTATTATATTCTGCTTGTTTTCACAGGAAACAAACTTATCTACGCGTTATTTCTCATTCATCACTAATTCGTTAAATATTATTATGCAAGACCAAAGTGCTACGCAGGAGCGGCGTTTGAGGGTGGCAACTAGGGCGACTGCCCCAGGCCCCACGCTTAGGTAGGCCCCGCGTTTCGGTCCAGAACATGTCTCGTCCTGGTTAATAGCCTATACATGTAGAACCAAAGAGTGGATGGTAGAACGTATGCTGGAAACGGTGGTAAAGAAACGAAAGAGGCACTCTTGTAATCCTTTTTGAAGGTCAAATTCTGTAGCGTAGCTCTAGATGTCTTTGAAAGCATTACACCATTGTTTATAGACCAGAGAAAATAATGAACTTTTAATAATTTAATAAAAAGGTGACACGCGTATTAAAATTACACAATAATCAAGATATTTCATATTTTTAAATACCATAGCATACTGGTGCTTAGCGATCTTTACTAGTACTCTGGCCCCGCGGGGTCATTGCTGACACTAGGCCCCGCGCTTCTCCCTAACGCCGTCACTGGTGCTACGATATTGAGTCTTTGTGTGTGTGTATAAGTGTAGGTGAAACAAGAGTATTAATTAAACTACGATTATAATTGTCTTTGCTGTCGTTCTTTGAACATGATGTGCTTTATTTTGTTTTACCTCCAATTTAAATACGTAACATGAAGGTCCCTGTAAAAAAAAAATATGTTTGAACACTAACTGCAATTTTAATTTAAAATAATTACGATATATTTTGAAAAGAAAGGAATGATATTAAAAACAGTATTTGAAATAAAAATATTTAAAAACATTAACATTTAAGATTAGCATTAAAATATAGTTATTAATTTTTTAAAAAACAAACATTAACTTTACTTAAAATGGAAGTAACAGCTAACTCAAGCTCCAACATGATCAGTAAAACATCAACTATTTATTTTATAAGCATTTTAGATAAAATTTATGAATTAATATTTATAAATAAATGGTCTAATGTGTTAAAGCTTTGGTTAATTTTATTTTGGCTTTCACAAAATAATACTACATAGTTATGATCTTAAAAATGGCGACATCTCAAAACTACAAAACATTTCTTATAGCCATTTCTGCCCTAATAACTTTGTGTATCTCATTTGATCAGATTTGGTAACGTTAATTACTTGAATTTACAGGTCATCAAAAAATGTGAGAAATGAATACTGTAGAAAAAATATAATTGATTTTAATAACAAAAGACTTTGAGAGTTAGTATAAAGATAAAACCAAGCTATACACTTT
The DNA here is from genome assembly GCA_002072015.1 of Radix auricularia. Classification (NCBI taxonomy): domain Eukaryota; kingdom Metazoa; phylum Mollusca; class Gastropoda; family Lymnaeidae; genus Radix; species Radix auricularia. The sequence continues at coordinate 362,168 of MUZC01000140.1, forward strand.
ACTGACTGTCAGTCAATTTATAGCAAGTAAATAGGCATCGCCTTATCCAGTAACGCAGACAACCCAGATTCTTTCCTTTTTCTGGATACAGACTTTACCGCATTTCATTGACGATTTATCCTGAACATATCAACAGTCTTTTGCACGAAACAAATGTTGATGTTACAAAAATAATTGTTTGCAATCAACTGCTTAGGGCAGAAAAACATGGCTTATTAAGTTTCCATATAAGAAGAACCACTTTACTATAAGGGAAGTTTTTTCTTTGTACCGCATCAGCTCGGCCTGTGCTTCAACTAGTGCATGTAAATCGGCACCTGACGAATGCGAATCTTAGTCGCTCATCGACAGTGTACGTAGTTGACTCTACGGAGCCGGTGCTTTTGTCTCTTTATTTCATGTTTCTTCTAAGCCTGTTAGGTGTATTTTAACGTTTACGTTTATTAATGCATTAAGGAGTGCTGTTCACACCGTTTCCAATTTCTCTTGTCTTAGACTGCTAAGTTTTTCTAACGTGTTTCTAAGGCCACAATCATTGCAATGTTATAACACAACAATCCTTTTAATTCTCTTTGAAAATTCGTTCAATGTTTCAATTTTGAATCGAACAATATAACTTAGATCGTCAAAATTAACCATTAACAGTCTACGAAAAAGGTTGCTAGTGGAGTAATGACAGCATATGTCGCATATTGTTCACTACCAACATATTCCGTAGAATGGGGTGTATGGGGTGCTAAGGAGGGGTAGTACCTCTGGTGGGGGACACGTCGTACTCTCTAGGGGGTAGTTCTCCCACTCTTGGTCCCCACTTGACACTCAGCTCTCACCTGTGGCTCCTTATAACTGTAGCGTGCGCAGTGGCCACTCCCCGGATAACAGCTTCGACTGGCTGGCTAAACCTGGTGAGGGTAGCCGTCGGGTCTCAAACCCTCGGTGATCTAGGTATGTCTACCTGTGCACGTGAAGACTGGACTCGATGGGCTGAGCGGAAGAACCACTAAATGGTCAACGGTCAAGAAGGCGAGTCTCAGCAAAGTGTGATGGAACGCTAAGGGCATGACAAGACAGACAGGACATCATGGCCATCCACTGCACCCGTCTCCATAACCAGCCGTCTCGACTCTGTCGTGCCTCTGGATCATGATGGTCTCGGGCGAGAGAGTGAGATCGACGCTCTGCGCAACTCTTTCTCACTTAAATCCAAGTCACCGCGCAAGTCACTTTTTTCATCCATCCCATCCCATAACTCACCTCACCACCAAGTCCTTTGGCGACAGGCAAGCGACGAAGCGGCAGGTGTACGTACATTGGAAGCCGTAGCCGCGACCCTGCACACAGGCGGCCCAGGGCATTGGGTCGTTCTTCACCGACACGGAGCAGAGGTGGAGTCCGGCAGCCCCCTGGATGACTGAGCAGCCCTTTTTAGGAATGCACTGCTCACCTCCATGGCATGAGGAAGGGGCTAGAAAAGGTGCCCTAAACATTGCCGCCTCCAGCCTTCCCTAGCCAGCTTACCGCGGCTGGTGGGGACCTTATACCAGCGGTCAAAATATAAAAAAGAAATTGAGGATAGTTCCTCTCAAATTGGGCGCATGGATTGTGCGCACCCTCCCTGACAGAGATGATGCAAATAGACCTCAGAGAAAAACAGCCCTGATTGGTAAAGAACTCGCCAGGTATAATATAGACATCGCAGCCCTGAGCGAGACAAGGCTTGCGGGCGAAGGTGAGCTCTATGAAAAAGGCTCAGGCTACACATTCTTCTGGAGTGGCAGACCCAACGAGGAGCGGCGTGAAGCAGGAGTTGGCTTTGCGGTGAGGACAACCCTTGCCGTAAAAATGGCTGGACTACCCAAGGGACTGAATGACATGCTCATGACCATGAAACTTCCACTGTTAGCTGGTAAGAAGCATGTCACCATCATCAGTGCATACGCCTCAACCATGACCAACCCAGATGAAGTCAAGGCAAAGTTTTACGAAGAACTTCACACACTCATTGCCGACGTTCCAAAGGAGGACAAGCTCATCTTGCTAGGTGACTTCAACGCAAGAGTTGGCAAAGACTACTGTGCCTGGGAGGGAGTACTTGGACACCATGGAGTGGGCAAATGCATCAGCAATGGCCTTCTTCTGCTTCAGACTTGTGCTGAACATGAACTGCTAATCACCAACACGATCTTCCGCTTCCCTACCCGCAATAGGACATCATGGATGCACCCCCGCTCGAAGCACTGACATCTTATTGACTATGTCATCGTTAGGAAGAGGGACAGACAGGATGTAAGAGTGACCAAGTCCATGTGCGGTGCTGAATGCAGGACAGACCACCGCCTCATTCTCTCCAAGCTCAACATTCGTATTCAGCCTAAACGGCGCCCGCAAGGGAAGAAGGCCCCCAAACGGCTGAATGTTGCCAAGCTGAAGACCACTATTGGCAAGCAGTCATTCGTGATTGCTATAGAGGAGCGCTTGAGATCCACCTCTCCAGAAAACCAGAACGTGGAGGCAGATTGGACATCGCTTAGAGAGCTGATTTACACCTCAGCTACAGAGACCCTGGGGCCCCAGACCAGAAAAAATAAGGACTGGTTTGATGAGAATTGCGAAGTCATCAAGCAGTTACTGGATGGGAAACACCAACTCCACCAAGCTTACCTCAATAACCCCAAGTCAACTTCAAGGAGAGAAGCATTCAACAACATACGTAGAACTGTACAGCAGAAACTCAGTCAGATGCAGGACGATTGGCTCAGCAAAAAAGCTGATGAGATCCAATGCTATGCAGACAGGCGTGATTATAAGAACTTCTACGAAGCCTTGAGAGAAGTGTATGGCCCAACGTCCTCAGGCTCAAATCCACTTCTCAGCGAAGACGGCAACACGCTCATCTCGGACAAAGGGAAGATCTTGGAGAGGTGGGCTGAACATTTTAACAACATCCTTAATTGCCCATCGGCAATCAATGAAGAAGCCATCAATCGTCTCCCCCAAGTTCCAACAAACAAGGCACTGGATGACCCACGAACCTTGCTCGAGACCCAGAAAGCAATCTGTCTACTTTCAAGTGGCAAAGCACCTGGATCAGATGCCATACCAGCTGAGGTATACAAGGAAGGGGGACCAGCCCTAACTGAAAGGCTCCACCAGCTATTTCTCTTGATATGGGAGCAAGAGAGGATCCCGCAGGATTTCAAAGATGCATCCATTGTACATCATTTTAAAGGAAAGGGAAATAGACTGGTTTGTGACAACCACAGAGGCATATCCCTGCTTTCTATCACAGGAAATATCCTAGCCAGAATCCTGCTAAACCGCCTCACAGCTCATCTTGACCAAGGACTCCTGCCTGAAAGCCAGTGTGGCTTCCGAAGAGAGCGAGGAACCATCGACATGGTTTTTGCTGCCAGGCAACTGTAAGAGAAATGCCAGGAGCAGAACTCTGACCTTTTCTCCACCTATGTTGACCTAACCAAGGCATTCGACACAGTTGGCAGAGAGGGTTTGTGGAAGATCATGGAGAAGTATGGTTGCCCAAGCAAATTCATTTCCTTGATTCAACAATTCCACGAAGCATGCAGGCCAGAGTCCAGGACAGAGGAGATTCATTTGACCCTTTTCCTGTCACAAACGGTGTCAAGCAGGGATGCGTCCTGGCTCCAACGCTATTTAGCATCATGTATTCTGTCATGCTGACAGAGGCCTTCAGAAACGAAGATGTTGGTGTTAAGCTGAGGTACCGTACGGATGGCAAACTGTTCAACCTTCGATGGCTTCAGGCAAAAACCAAGGTCAGGACAGACACAATCAGGGACCTGCTTTTTGCAGACGATTGTGAGCTCAATGCTGCCTCAGAGGATGACATAAAACGCAGTGTTAGCCTGTTCTCCAGCGCCTGCACTAACTTAGGTCTAACAATTAACACAAAGAAGACTGAAGTCCTTTATCAATCCGCGCCTGGAAAGCCTTATGTTGAGCCCAACATCACTGTCAACAACCAGAAACTCAACGCAGTGAAACGCTTCACATACCTAGGCAGCACACTGTCACAAAATGTCACCATCGATGACGAAGTGAATGTCAGAATAGCCAGGGCCAGCTCCACTTTTGGCAGGTTGTACCCGAATGTCTGGAACAGAAGAGGCATTACCATCCAGACCAAAGTGAAAGTATATAGGGCAGTGGTGCTCCCTACACTGCTTTATGCATGCGAAACATGGATCGTATATCAAAGCCATGCTAAAAAGCTGAACCACTTTCACACAACAAGCCTCAGGAAGATCCTGGGCATAAAGTGGCAGGACAAAACTCCAGACACCACGGTACTAACCAAAGCTGGCCTCCCCAGCATCTTCACCCTCCTGATGCAGTCACAGCTTCGCTGGGCAGGGCACATAACCCGAATGCCAAATAAGAGACTACCAAAGAGACTCTTCTATGGCAAGCTCCAGCATGGCAAGTGGTCCCATGGTGGAGAAAAGAAACACTTTAAAGACACATTGAAAGCGTCTCTGAAAGCGTTTGCAATAAACCCAGACACGTGGGAGGAAGCTGCGTTGGATCGGTCCACCTGGCGCCAATCCGTCCACAAATGTGCCAGGACATGCGAGGTAAACAGGATCAACGCTGCAGAAAAGAAGAGGCAAGCCCGAAAGGCCCGTGCTACCAACCATCCAGGAACCAACACACTCGTCCAATGTCCTTTCTATTGCTGAACATTCCGTGCCAGGATCGGCCTTGTCAGCCATCTGCGCACACATAGCCAAAACCAGTCTCAGCAACCCTCGGATGACTAGAGTGGTCCTCGTCGATTCGACGGACGAACGATATATATATATTCCGTAGAATCTGCAAGTGAGCCTAACACTGAAGTATAAGTAGCCAAATTAAGACCAATCTTTTCTGTCAGTTTAGGTTCACTTTACGTTTTTTTGGAAGATTAATGTTAGACTGTATTACGACATCTTTGACTTTAATAAATATTCTGGCTAAAATCAAATAGTTACTGTTTTAAAGAGTTGCGGTATCTTTATAAAATATATATGTTAAGGACTGCATCATAATTCGACAACGAGAGACTGAAATGGCTAGTCTTCTGTTTCGATGTGTTGGCCAAATTGTGCTTGAAATGTCTAAGTGTCAAATCCATCCAGTGTCCCGTTATACCACAGTTATCACTGTTGATGTTTTAGGTCTGAGAGTCGGTAGTGAGTGAAATCATGTAAATCTTGATATAGATTTATTATTCTCTGTTAATGATAATGTGTCGTCGCACATCTGACCAAAGTCATTCTTGTGTAAACAGCAAATATGAAAATATTTAAAAGGCTAAACGGCTATACATAGTGACGTCTGTACTTTATCATCTTCTGCATTTACCGCTGACGTCCAGAACTGGCAATGCACCGTGCAAAAGCGACTTTCAAGATAACTTTGTCGCTTAAAGTCAGTGAAGTAGCTAAGATATAGTAGGAATTTTGGGACAAGGTGTTGGGGCTTGGCTTTTTAGGGGCACTGCATGAATACATGGCAGTGGCACGCGATGAAGATGATAATAAAGCTTTATGAAAGAAATTAATGAACAAATGAAACATTTCTAGTTGTGCTGTTTCTTAAGCAATGGTGTTTATATACATTCAAATCTATTGTTGTATCAAGAGCAAACTTTACTGTAAAAAACAAAACAAAAACAACTCAGTGGTGAATTCGCTTGGCACATTAGCGATCTATTAAATTACGAAAATTATTTTGCGCTAATACATGGAGACTGTACTTGTATACATTAATATGTTGTTAATAGATATAAATCCTTCATATGCGATGGTGCGACATTAAGACATAATCAGAATTAAGGAAAATTCTTCAACATAATAATAAGTTGTAATACATTAGTTTTGTAATTTACTTCGATAGCTCCAGAGAACATCAATTTTAACCAAGGACAAGAAGAGACAAGGTGCACCAAGAAAAACATGAATAATTTTATACAATTTAGACATGGAGCAGAGATAAGAAAAAAATTATAAAAATGGCAACGTTACTTCATTTCATTTTTTTCCCTTTAAAGAAAATTACTTACTGTATACAACAGGTAGCTGAATTGTCTTGCTGTTAACATCAATATCCATTACGAAAGCCCTCACAGTGGCGTTACTAATTTCTCTAGATGCCTTTAGAAGTACGATTATTTGAAATTCTCTCGCTGATAACTTTTGGCATCTATACTCAAGGTTTGACTTCGATGTATGTGCATAACATTCGTTGGTAAGTTCAACTGTAAGAAGCTGTAATAAAACAAATTGTAAAAAAGGAATGACTCGGGGGAGGAGAGACAGCCTAACATTGAAAATAAACATTACATATCAACCCATTTATGTCAAACATTGACAAGAATCACATGAAAATTTTAAAAAATGAAAATCTTTCAAAATATTTTTTCCAATGAATATTCATATGATGACTATAAATGCAGATTAACATAAAATTATATTTTAAACAATTGTATAGAGATCTTTATAATATGGCTGAAATCTATTAATAGAAATATTATATCGAAATTTATATTTTTTTCAGGAGAAAATTCATAAAAAATTAATAAGAGATACGAGTCAATACGTGAATGGAGGTATATTGAGAATGATTGATCTTATCAGCTAATTTTTAATTTTTCGTCAAATTAAAAAAGCTAATTGGACTAGCAAAATAAATAAACAATTTCGTAATTATACTAGATCTAAGCCTACACTTATGAGAACATAAGTGATTAGACAGTATTTATGCCTCAAAAGATCATTTCGATAAAATTTAATATAAAAAAGAGCATTACGAAATGAGATATGACGTTTTCCGGTTTTAGAAATGAAGAACTCTATTGCTAATATTTTCAGCTTTTGAAAAAGCATAGCTATTATTTGAGCAAAAATAAACAAAATTCCTCTCTTAATAATTCGAAGCTTCTTAACATTCTGAAATAACATTTCTGTTTAAGTCCCTAAAAAAGAAAAAGAAATCATTGAGCATAGTTACCATCTTAGAGAAAATAAGTTATTAAGAATATCAAAATTTCAAATAGTTCGAATGGACAGTAATTGAATTATTGAAATTTAAAATTATTTTATTTATCTCTATGTACATGCTAATTTTTAGCGCATTTTCGAGATGTCGAAATCGCTATTGCACCCGTTTTGTATGTCCGTCCGTCCGTCCGTCTGTCATCACCCTTGATCACAGCATCCATAAGTCCTAGACCCATGATGTATATATGTTTTTTGTATGTCCTGACCTACCATTTGTGCATCAACACTCAGTTACTCGATCCGTTTAAAAACCCCGTTAAAACTACCAAAAAATATTTCGAATCGAGAGGTAACACTAGCGCAGGGAACGGCCGCCATTGCCGGAAGTCGAATGCACAATTCTTCAAGCATTGAAGAGTGGTGCGAAAGGGTGCAAAATAATTATTTTTTTTTTTTAGTTGACGTCATTAGAATATGTGTAAAAGTTTAGAGAGTTTTACGTCATCATTTGTGGTGACTTGTAGTTGGATTAAAGAGAAAATAATTTTTTTTTTTAAATGTAAAGAAATGACTTTTAAATAAAAAAATGTCAGGTATATTCATTACACAAGAAAATTCATAAAAATATGTCTAAAATCTAAACACAATTACTGATAACTACATAATTCTGATATCTAACATAAGTACTGATACATAATACGAAAATGCGCTAATACGTCCTGAATTCCAATAGGTACCCGGCTTAACATGATTTTTTAGATAGTGCAGTGGTGCGTATTATGTTTAACAAAATTTCATGTCGCGCAATATGGTGCGCATTATAGTGACAAAACTTTTAAAAATATATTCACGATTGGTGCGCATTATATTAGACACGTTTTATGAGACTTTTCAGAATTTTATATTTTCGGACTGTTTGGCCCTGTGTATTATAATGAATATCCATATAGCTTTGTATCGTATATAAAAAAATAGAGTAAAAAACCTGTTATTTTACAGGTTTTTTTTAATTTATGTATTTTTTAAAATAAGTAAGTGACATTATACATCCTGACTATTAGTTGTCGGTAGTTTCGCTTCTTTCTTAAATTAAAATAATACTTTGCTAGAAAGCTCTTTAATAGTAGGTATGTTATTCGTGTATCAATTACATAGCTACTGATTCATAGATGAAATGGTATACTAGCACTTTGTTTTAATGAAAAGATGCTATGTCACCAAATAGCTTGTATGCAATCAAATACTTAGCATTCATTTATTGGAGGTTTCGCGTTTATAATTTTTCTCACAATTATTTATATTTGACTTCCCTTGTTACAAATATGTGCCTGACCCGACCAACCCCCCCATTGCGTAATGTCATTAATGGACGGCTCCCATAAGTCAAAATGTCACATCACGCATGCGTCACTTGTAGAAATGACAGCACATCGTGCTTCTTAATGAAGCAGTTGCAACCCTACAGTACACAACTCTCACGAATAAAATAAATTATAATGTATTTTTGTGTTTTTCTCAATCATTAAAGTAATGTCAATTACAAATATTCCTTGGAAATTGGTTAGAATTATTTAGTTGTAGGTTAACAAACGCTGTGTTTATTGTTTATAATGCAGTACTTCACATTGTTTCGTTAGAGAATTCCAGGTGTGTTGCGAGATTTAGTAAAATGTTATGTGCTCTGTTGGCTTGGGTGTATTTTGATGATGAAAATTACTGAAATGAATACGAAAAGATAGTTCATTACCTTAACGTGAAAATATCACTTGTATTTAGAATAAACTTTGATATAAATGTCAAGGTCTAACAGTAAGGATATTAAATCGTTCTCCCCACGTTTTTCCTCCGCGTCAAACTCCCCGAGGATCAGCATCAAAACTACACTATTAAAATTATAAAATGATTTTGTTTTTCAACATTCAAGTTTTGTTGGTTCTCGTTTAGAAATTTGAATTAAGTTTATAATATTTGCATGCTTTTTAATGTTTGGACGATAATAGCTAGCAAGTGCTCACGCGATTATTGTGAGCCTTTAGCACTTAACTAATATCTGAGAACTCTTGTAGCTAGCTAACAGAGAGACGCATTAGAGTTGATGATGAGTTGCGCTTCTGCATGTCAACGTTGAAGCCCTGATAAAGTACGATCCGTTTCCTTAAGCAGGCATATTCATTACACTATTATGTAACAGTAATATACATCACAGAAATATGTAAAAAAACATTATAGAATTAAAAAAAAATAAGTTAAACTTTTCTTTGTGTATAGCCAAAATTCTCGAATACTTTGTGTGTCGTTATCGAAAACTTTTGAGAAAAACAAAGTTAAAAATATGTAAACATCAATAAAAGTGTATATGGAAACGAATTAATCGATTTCCATCAATTTGCTATGGACAAATACGTTTTATGTGCATTAATTTGTGTATGCATTCGAGGGTCTGGAACGAATTTAAGAGGTAACTTTATGTAATAAAATCAACTCAGCAAGTAAGTTGTGTGTGTGTGTGCGTGTGTGTGTGTGTTTGTTTGTGTGTGTGTGTGTGTGTGTGTGGGTGGGTGTGTGTGTGTGTGTGTCAGTGTCTGTGTGTCTGCGTCCGTGTTCCATAAACTCGTGGTCATAGGAGGTTCTAATGTTTCTTTTAGAACTTTCTCGTCGCTTGGAAGACCTTTGCGGCACCCATCTCCTCTCTAGGTAAGCGAAGGGCTTTTTTGGCGATAATAATTCATAATTATTAAAGTGGCTTTTCGTGGGATCGATCCCACGCCACTAAATTTGTTAGGCAAGAGCAGTGTTGACTTCGCTATCTAGCCTCCTCTTTAGAATTAATGCGCTTAAAATTTTAATGTGTTTATATAAGGGCCGCGGAAATTAAAAATAAATTTCTCAAATAATCGTTAAACAAATTATCATTTAATTTTTTAACGATTAATCGAGCCACTAGTAATTAATGTACAATAAATCTAAAAGTAAAATATTTCGGCTGATAAATATATACAAATTTCTGGTAGAGTACACAGACAGTTTGATTTTAAACTTTTGACTGACATAAATGTTCAAAATATTGATGAAGGTTATCTTTCTATTAAGAGAAACCGTTTGCTTATAGCATGCACTGTTCCCTCTAAATTTGAGCTTCGTTGATCTGTGTGCAAAGTTAAATAAATAACAACTCCTTCAGTATGCAAGGTTTAAAAGAAACAAATACAACTTGTGTGCAAAGTTGCACAACGTCCATTTTTGTGTGCAATATTTTACTAAATTTTCTTCCAAGTTTTTCTTAACTCCTGCATGACGTCGGTAAAATTTCTCCTCAGCATCGCTGCTTAAAAGAAACATTGCTAACATAGATCTAACACTTCCCTTACATATCACCTGCAAACCAATTATCCACTACAGCAAGGGTCAAAGAAAGTATTCAGCTATGATTTAAATTTTGAAAGATTTGGAAAAAGAAAATTCCCCTCTTCCCAAGTTTTGTTTGTATGTAAATGGTGTAGCAAAAAAAAAAAACCACAGATATTATAATATTCTACTTTTGATTATTTTCAATCAGTCACCTATTAATTCAAATTAATTTGATATAGAAATCATTCAGAAAGGATATTTATTTTTTTAGGTAGTTGTGTCGCAAATCGTTGTTTTTGCTTCCCAAAGAATTCAAATAAAATAACAACATAAAATAGATTTCAATATGAACCTTTTGATAACTAACATTGTTCTGTGTGAATAAAGAAATTAGTATATGTGATCTTCAGTTTCAATGTTGAGTAGATTATTTCTTATTGATGGCTGGCCTTTTTAATTCATTATCTGCACTTACGACATAATTAAGTGATCCATGGAAAATTTCACTAATATTTTAGGCGAAAAAAAGATACTGAAACTATATTCCGTACAGTTTGTTTTAAATATGCCATAAAGTCAACGGTGTAGCTTTAACTTTTAAAAAATCATTATATTCAGTAAATAACTCTTATTATTTTCGTATATCTTTCTAGACATTTAGCCCTATTTTAAATATTTATGAACACTGTAGTGTCGTCATTTTTTTTTCGGCTTGCTCTATCTCGTATCTGATGTAATAAAACCACTGCTAATAAGATTAACCTTTTCAATGGAATGCTGCTGTAAATCCGTTTTGAAAAAAAATGATAGGACACAAATTAAATAACTATTATTTCACACATCAAAAATTACCAAACACTGCAAAGTTCCTTTATTCTTGTTAAAAAACTGTATTTTTCTAACATTTTGATATAAAATTCCGAATTTCTTACACATCAAGCATAGATCACCACACTCACTATTTTGATTGGTTATCGCTGTAAAATTTAATGTAGCCCTACTATCGTTGCTGGAAAACACAAGATTGTAATAAATGACTGACGGTACCTAATATATATTTTAATTAGTAGAAAAAACATTCAGATAATATTTTATTTTTAAAATTTAATTTAATTCTCATACTTATTAAAATGGAACAAAATCATATTATTTTGTAGTAAATCTTCTGAGGACCTCCATGTTGTTTGGGGACCCCCGAATAAATTCTACTCTTCTATGGACTCTAAGAACGATCCCTGGACCTCCAGGGGGTCGGTAGGGACCACTATGGAAACCACTGCACCACAGTATGAAAAAACTAAGATGAGACAATGTAAAGCTATGTGTTCGTATGTTCAGCTTGTCTGGTTATTTTGTCAATAAGACTCGCTCATCACTTAAACCGAATATTATCAATACACTTGTCTGTTTGCATTGTTTGTTAAAAGATGTCATATAAAGAAGTCATTCCAGTGTTGTTGCGATTTTCAACAAGTATATCTAATAAATGTTACTTATTAAAGTTATGACGCAAAAAATTAAAATTTTTGGCTTTAATCAAAATTATCGAATAATTAATCGCTATTTTTCCTAAAGTTAACAATTAAATATAAATTAATCGCGAACATGTCACAGTTTATATTAATGAATTATTTGTGCTTTCGGTCGTAAAAATTGTCATAGACGCACACAATGACAAAACTATTAAAGGGAAAAATGTGATTACATCCAGACAAACACAATTTAGAAGTCGTTACACACGTTTAGAAAAATGGGCTCTAAACTTGTTGACCTTTTCAAATAAGTGCTCCGAATGCTTCTTGATTTGATAGTAGGCGTATTCATTATCTTCAACATCTTTGTCCAAATGTACGACACTTCTGAATGCAGACTGGTCGACACCAAGTAAAACACCACTCTTACATAGTGTGTTTGAATCGTGTTGGTTGTAGTCAATCAGCTCTATATCAGCAGCGGCACAATAATCTGATTAAATACGCACACAATAACTGTCTAAAAAATAGTGCTATGTTTGGAACAGACACTGTGCTAAGTAATAATTCTGCACACTCAAATATATATATAAATATACAAGTGACTGGGAGTGTAAGGCAGAAGACCGATCTACGTGGCGCACAGTTGTCAAAGAGGGCGTCATAGTAGCCGAGGAGCGAAGAATGGAGGAGGCTGCAGACAGAAGAGCTAGGAGAAAGGCCAAAACATTTGGAAGCACAGAACTCGTGTGTAAAAACTGTGGCAAAGACTGTCACTCAAGGATAGGACTGCACAGTCACTCGAGGAAATGCAACCCAACCCAACGGTGATGCACCATCGTCTCGCGAGACGGAAGGATGCCCGACTACTACGGACTATATATATATATATATATATATATATATTAAGTGAGTGAATGTGTTTTTTATGGAAACATATATGTATCATTTTTTAAAATATTATTTTAAAAATTCTAAATCCAGCACACCAGTTCATAAAATAAATTTAATAAAAGTTTTTAACAATCAATTAGTAGCTAGACAAAGTTGATTGTAGTAGGAGTGAAAATCATTTAACAATATATTACCAAAAAAAATGTGTGTAAAATAAATTCAATCAAGTTAAACTACCATCAACTTTAAAAATTGTTGAAACATTAAAAAAAATGCCTCGATTTTAATAAATATGAGTGTTGTGTATGAAAATTAACACAAATTAAAAAAAAAATTGCGTAAGCGCCAGGGCTCTGGAAATGAACAATTAATTTATCAGTAAATTAATAAAAAATTGTAATCTATTAAAATTTATTTAAACAATGGAATTATCGTGATTTATTGCTTGCATAGCAGAGGAAATTTGATGTGTTATTTCGGAGGATTTGGGAGCTATGGAACTACCGCGACTTATCCGATTTCGCAAAAATATCAATCGTGACTATAAGCACTATAACAGGATCTACATATGCGTTATAAAAAAATATAATAACTATAAATTACTTGATTAATCTGTTTTTTCAATCAATCAAACAATCTTTTAATTTAGTATCAGCCCTACTAACTACCATTCAAATCAAAATCAACTTAGATCCTAATTGAAATGCTAAAATGTCTAGGCTACATGGTTTTAAGTACATATTTTAACCAGTTATGGTTTCTTTATTCACCATTTCTTACTCTATAAATTTTAATATTAAATATGACGTATAAGTAATAATAAGTATAAATTTATTACTTACATACTAAAGCAAAGAATGCAAGTGTTTTAAATAATGTGTCTAGTCGACACATTTTGATGATTTTAGTGTAGCCAACAATGCAAACTGTGATATTTATTCGAGCGTTAGCGCCTGGTCGAAATTTCCTTTAAATAAAACATGCGATATATTATTTTATATGGATATGCGTTTTTTGCTTGGTTTCTTTTTCACACGTTGAGACCCGCTGACTCATCACGCACACAAAGTAAACAAACATTTAATTTTGGTGTAATTTGTAATTGATTTCATTGATTCAATATTTGCTCTCAGTTTAATACGTTGACGGTGCATGTTAATGAAACACCTTTTTAATTGCAACAAGTTTTGACGCACATTTTAAGAGGTGTAATGATAGATTGCATTACAACCTATCAATTTTGTCAACTGTTAGGTTGCTCCATACGCGTTAAATTCAGTCTTTTAAGCTTTGATGTTCCTTCTTAGAGTTAATATATAGATAAATCATGATATTTCAAATGTTAAAATTGCAAGTAAATTCAACGTACACCGCAGTGGTTTACCCAGAACATATTTTTTGTGCATGTTTAACAGACATGGGTTGGGGTTTTGGTTGCTATATCAAGTGAGACCTTCACTTATTACATACGAACACAAGTTTTATTCGTGTAGCCACTTGTTCCTATTGCTACCCGTACATTTTCGGGATCCCCTCCCCTTGGCATAATTAAAAGTTCGCCCCCGCCCCCACACATTTAAAAAAAAATAAACTAAGATGTCGCTCGCCTAGGGAGCGAGGGTAGGTCACGCATCTGTAACGATGCATGTGAAGGGTGAGGGATGATTAAGAAGTGTGACTTCAAATAAAAATGCGCTACTCAAAATAAAATATTCACAAACATATTTTATTGTTTAAACTTTATTTATTGACATTACACTTGCTTTTTATGTGTAAAGATATTAGAGTGCAGATTTACACTAAGTAAATACTTAAATGAGTAATACATAATCAGAAAATTGCTAATTTTCATTTAGAAAATACAGCTCTTAGGAGGTGGCGGGGGTTGTAAAAAAACACCAAAAATATCAGGAAACATGAAATTCCTATAGAAAAAACTATTGTAGCTTAGTTCAGTTAAATAAAGTAACATTGCTTTTAGGGCCTTTGCATTACAAGAATTATCGAGAAACATGCTGATACTTACGAATTTCTGTTGAGGTAAGTTGCACTTGTTTAACTTTTAAATCAAGAAGTATTTTCTTACGAAGCTAAGAGACCTAAGACTTCGAGCTCTTTTTTAGTATTAGTGTTTTTTCTTCTTAAGCTGAATAATAATAATTACAAGAACTAAGCAAGCTGTTACAAAGAAATCGATGTTATAACGATGCATACCAGTTTGAGTACCATCCACACATTTTTTAATTATCTATGTTTTCTAAATACAATGAAATCTTTGAAATAGGTAAATACGTATTGACGAAACTAATGAAAAATTATCGTTAGTTAAAGTTTGTTCTTTAGATAAAATATTAGGATGTGCAGACTTTCAACAAAGTGGTTTATTTTGTCACGACTTGGGAATAAAATAATCCTGTTGAATGTATTTGCTACGTTTCTTGCATCGAGTGCTTACCGAGTTGGATTCATTAATTTGAGTTCTATGAAAGAAAAGTATAAATAATAGGCTAGAAGAATTGTATTACAACATGCGTATCTGATTGGTTTGTTTTAGAGCGCCGGAAAAGAGAACAACCTTGATGCAGTCTTTACAAGTTTGAGATCATTGAAAGACAGATGCCATAGGAAAAGATTATCAGTCATTGATATTTTAACTATTGAGTAACTTTTAAATAAATTTAATACGATTTTTTGTAAAATATACAATTAATATTCATTGAAATAATTTAATTTCCACAACAATTTCATCACATGAAATAATTTTGCAAAAGTCATGCATTTATCTTTCGTGGATGTCACAGTTGCACACAAAAATATGAGACAGCAAATAATAACAATATTCTATTAGTTAACACAACAGCTGGCGAACATTAGTGGGAACATTGACTGTTACTGAGATAGACCTAGTGTTATTTCAGTTAATTTGTTTCTTGAAAGAACATTGTAATAACAATTGAATAGCTCTTTGCAAATGTAGTTATTAAGATCTAAACTGAAAGGTGTCATAACTTGTTTTTTAAAACTATTTGACAATTGATATAACGCTATATTTCAGCAAGCACTTTGGCACACATAACAAAAAATAAAAATAAAATAAAAATAAACCCACATTATTAGCAATGCATTTAATTAAAAACATTTTTATTTTTAAGGCTGATATGGATTAAAATTTTCTTGTTCGAGTATTCAGAAAATTAATTTAATTCAATTAATTAAAACGCATATAAAGATTTAAATAGTAGTATCTGATTCTCAACGATAAAAGATTTAACTTTAGAGTTAACACAAAAAGATTGAAAATTGAAATTGTAGTACTGACAAAAGTAATTTGTCTAAAACCTAAAAAAATACAGAAAATGAAGGAGAAAGAAAAAAAAAGTGAAGAGTTTTAATTTCAAAACTTAAACGGTGAACCGACTGTCAGTATCTTAATGGTAAATAAGTAGACCTGACTTACCCATTCAAGCACACTAACAAGACCTTTACCTTTCTGGAAACAGACATGTCGCATTTTTTTAACGATGGATGATTGAGAACTGAACAGACTTTCGCACGGGAAAGAAGTTTCTGTTACGCAAAAAATTGTTTGGGAAAAAACAGCTTAAGACAGGAAAACGATGATTTTTTAGTTTTTAACCAGAAAGAAGTTTGTATTGTTTCTAAAATGGAAGATTATTCTTCGTACTGTGTCAGCTTGGCATGTATATTGTGTTAAGCATTTAATTCGTCAGCTGACGAAAGCGATTCAGGGTACTTAAACCCAATTCGAACAAATAATTTCTGACTTTTTAAAATTAAATTATGTGTCAATATAATACGAACTACGCAGAGCAATCTTCATAAGTATTATCAAAGCGGGAAATCATAATCAACTAACTTTCTGGTTTACATTTAAAATAATTTCAAATCAATAATTTGGAATCTAAACAAAGAATCGCTTCATACAAATAGCTAATAAAATTACAGAAAAAGATTTTAAAAAATTCCTTCCCCAACATTATTAGCCATTATTATGCGTTTCTTTCAAAAACGATAAATGTTATGATTTGCGAGAAGTTGAAAAAATTATGATATTTGCGAAAACCCTGTTTATGTAACTATTATGGTTAAGAGGGAGTTGCAGAATGAAGCTCTAATGAAACTCTACTGACAATTCAAATATATAAACGGAATGTTACCCACGGGAAATGGCGTTAATAATTATAGTTTATGTAGTGCGCACCGCACAACGCGACAGGAAGATATTTAAAAGTTTGTTCAATATAAAACGCAATGCGACACCCTAGCACTAAAATTAACAAGCTAACATAGTGAGAAATAGATTTAATCTAAAGATTCATTAATTTAATTACTGTACATTCGATCGATCTGAAATTTACATTGATTATATTTTTTGTCGACACAAGTCTGCTGCAAAAGTTCAGCTAGCTAGCATACGAAGAATTTGGTTAAAATATATACAACGATTTTTCCGCAAATAAATAGTCAAGGAATCATGCAGACGCAACGAGATAATGTAAAGGATAAAAACTATGCGTAATTCATTTTTGTACAGTTAAGTTATCTCAATAAACAGTGTGGTTTTTTTTTTTTTTTTTTTTTTTTTTAAATTTTCTTTTCTTATTTTGTGTTTTAGTAATTGGGTGCGTATCTGTTTCTCCTATATATTTCTGTTTGAATTTTATTATAATCTATGGAATTAATAATTAGAATCCGCAATGATAATACTAACATATAAAGAATACGAAACATTATGCAATGAATTATTCTCTAAGAAATTTGGAAAGAGCATAATTGGGGAACATCTAAAACAAAGAATTATATTCAGGTTTCTGCGGACATAAACAAGTTTTGAAAACCTTCGCAAAACACAAATTGTTCGACGATTTTAATGCCTACATATATTGTTAATTATTAAAAGTTTAAGAAGTACACGATTAGTTAACAAAAGAATCATAAAAAAGCAAATTTAACTATAACATATTTTTTTAAAAACTTGGTGGCAGATGCTAAATACCGAGGTAAAGTTCGTTTCATGAATAAGTTGTAGAAGAAAAATCAGGAATTACGGAGAGCTTAAAGGACTATGGTCTGTTATAAATAGTGTTTTATAAATAATGTAATTTATCACGAGAGATCTAATCTTTAATTTTATGATTTTCTGGAAATAATTTTTTTGTTATTTTCTTAGTACACGCATATAAATTATAGCGTTACATCTTTTCCTTTTTTATAAAAGTTTTAAAATTTAAAAACCAAACATTTATACAGATCTGCAAGAAAAGATAAAAATAAACATTAATTACAAAAAAATAAACATCGTTAATATTCATCAGATACTCTAAGACATTTTAATTTTCTGACTGTTCATTTTATTGCCATTTCACATAAAATTTTATTAACAAAGAAAAAACCCGACGGCAATACAAAACTTAAATCAGTTCAAGCAAGCAAATGGTCTTTTACTACTTGTGATCTCTAAAGTCAATACCCTTAAAAGGTATGTAGAGAAATTAAGCAAACGATTCATAACAATGCTTTACTGCTCCAACAATGATTACAGGGAAACTGAAGAGCTAAAATAATGTTGTTGTTGTTTTTTTAAATAAATGAATATCAACACTAAAATTTCTAAGACATTTAGAATATGTCTAATAGAATTTGCCCTTACGGATGTCTATGGCATAAAGCTCCCCCCTCCCGGGCTATTTAGGACATGAGTTTAATCAGGCTTTTACACAGATTTTCGACATATTAATTAATAGCGGTAAAATTATTTAGGGCTCTCACACGCGGCCGTATGGTTTTATTTTCAAAACTAAAACTATCAGTTTCTACTCTTCGGATAAACTCGTTGATATAGTGTCCGTAACTATGTTTATCTTCCCTCGATCTTATATTCCTAACAGTTAGTGTATCATAGCACTGTTATTATTTTGCTTATCACAAACTTTTAAGTTAGAAAATAATGAATTTGCTATTTATACAGAGGTATTTTTTAAACTGCCCTAATTTTTTGAAGAATAAGACATTTCTAAAACATGTAAAAAAATTAAAAAGTAATTCATTTGGCTATTATAATTTTAAAAGAAAAAATGTGAACAATTTGCAACAAATCAAACATCTCTTTCTGATTTATTATCTTGTTGTTTCCTATTTTTTTAAAATAAACACCTCTAACCGATATGCGGAAATATTTATTTTAAAAAACATTGAGTTACTATTTGAAAAAAAAAATGCAAGTGAAAGTTTATTTCTCAACTTAAAGTTATTTTAAATTTTTATAAGATTATCATTATTGTTTTGATAGAAAACATATTTTATTGACATCTGCATTAGAGGAACCAAATTTTATATATTATTCATCAAAAACATGTTCTTAAATATTATAAATAAATACATTATATCAATAATTTATGTCATAAAATACAAAATATGACTGATAAGATGTGCTTAATTTATTTTTAAGAGTTTAGAATATTTTTTTTCTCTTCTTTTTTTTTCTTTAAAGAGAAAGAGATCAAGTATCGAAAGGCAATTAAAAAAAAAAACCAAAATGTTATTTTAGATCTCTTTTTCCCAAAGTGGTCTGTGCGGAGCCCTAGGGTTCCGAGGAACCACTTAGGGAGTCCACGGAATATTAAAATGGATTTTGGGGTCTTAGAACAACGTCAGAGAGCTGCGCAAGGTTAATTTGAATAATAAAACTGATCAATTGTAATTATTAGGGACATTGAAATAAATAAGTATAAATTATCGTAAACAGATACAAAAGGTGAAACGCTATTTGCTGAATTTTTTAAAAATGAGGTTAAAGAAGTATCCTTGGTTTTCTGACATACTTAAAACATGTTGTCCCAAAAGTATTTTTAGTACATTATGTCATTCATTAACATCATTTATTCGCAAAATGTATTAGGGAAACCTTGCATGGATCACTAGATTTTGTCATTGGAAGCAGTTAATAATTTTTTTTTAAAAAATGCTTCAATTTGTGTTGATTTACTCAATATTGTTTGGAAACAAAAATGATGAGGACTATAATCGTTTACTTTTTCAAACAGAAAAAAATTGTTTTTTTTTTTTTAAAAAGTTAAATTTTAATTCGATTTATATTCTTTGTTATTCAATGTCCAAATTCCTGGAAAAATGAAAGACAATGATTAGCGACACAATTATCTCTAGCAACGACAAAACCTTTATAAAATATTTATTTATCGGTCCTTAAACTAGACTAATTTTAAACTAAAAGCGTTATATCTGAGTTTGTTGCAAAACTTTTTCTCTGAAAACAACACTTAGAAACAGTTTTAATGTTTTTCGAAATTTTAAAATAGATATACATATTTCCAACACTTGACGGCTCCTCATGAAGATCTTAGAACTGAACTAAGGATTTGAAGACATCATTCACTTGGATATTCCAGAATGGCAGTTAAACCATTTTGCACGCGGATAAACTCAGATCCGAAACGTGGATGAATCCATAATAAAACAAGAGCAGCTTATTGAAATGAGGAACTTAAACCAATGTATTAGCAAGGATACAAAAAATTTTCATAACAAAGGCTGATCCCTATGTTATATCCTGCGTTTTCGGGTATTTTACTGCCCAATTTTAAGTCCTTCGTTATGGGTTTTTAAATACACATCTCACGGATATGAAGAAAATCACTGTATACCAGGCATTCGTGCTCAGCAACTCCTCTATGGCGTTGAGTGCTGGACGATCTACGCCAAGCAAATAAAGCATCTTTACATCTTTCACTTATGAAGCCTGCGTAGGATCCTAAAAATAAATTGGCAGGATAAATTCCCAAATGTTGAGGTACTCAGAAGGAGCCGCATGCTGTTTATTTACTCAATCCTGAGTGAGAGGCGCCTACGGATGTTGGGTCATGTCCGCACGATGAGCTCGGAGCGTATCCAAGAGTCCTGATTTACGTTGAGCTGGCAACTGGTATGAGGAAGGAGGTCGCCCTGACTGCGCTTCACGATCGTCTGCAAGAAAGACATGTCACTGGCGCAGATAGACCATAAAACGCCGGAAACCATTGCCGAGGAGCGCACACTCTGACGGCCAAAAGAGCATGAGGGCATTCAAGTTGCCGAAGCATCACTCACAGCTAGACATGAAGAGAAAAGGACCAGGAGAAAGGGAAGGGAACAGAGGAGCAGAAATAAACGCCCTTTGAGAACGGACAGATACAATATATATATATTAAGATTATTGCATATAAGTTTTTGACTTAACATAAGGGTGAGACTGCAATCAGGCTTATAAAAATATAAAGTTTTTGACAGCTTTCCCAACTTTCTATTTGAAATAACAAAGAATCCGTGGCGTTGTGAATCTCATCAGAAAATGAATAGAAATGGATGCTCGTGGTAATCTCCATTTGATACTCACAAGCATTCAGTCGGTCATAAAAACAAGTTATTAATTGTTGTAAATTCCATTTTAAACAAAAGACAATTTCAGTAAATATCGCACTATTTCATCGTGGTCCGTGGGGAAGTTTTGACTATAAAAGGGATCCATATGATACAAAATTTGTGAACCACTGTATTAGAATGAAACATACCAAAACAAGCAAAAATTATATTAAAAACAATATTTGTCATACTTTTTTATATTTAAAATGTATGATATTGTTGCTGTTTTTAATATAATTTGGGCTTGTTTTGGTATGTTTCATTCTAATACAGTGGTTCACAAATTTTGTATCATATGGATATTTAAATATTAATATTAATATATATTATATTAATATGTCATACTTTTTTATATTTAAAATGTATGATATTGTTGCTAATTGACTAAAAAATGTATCCCTTTTTTAATCGGTCTAATACTATATTAGCTTATTAGTATTGCAAAAGGTCCTCTTGCTACAAGAAGTAGAAATATTAGCGTAACCTTTTTAGTTGAAGGATTTTTGTCTGGTGCCTAGGAATGAGCTAGAATAAAACATGAGATAATATTTCAAATTAAGTTGATTGTAATCTCATGGAGCTCTTGAAATATTACTTTTTTCTTCTTTTAATGTGCTTGAAAGAAAAGCTAATTTAAAACAAAAAAGTAATTAATTTATTTTAATAGACTAATTTATTTCAGCTGCCTTGCTATTTATACGTATATACTAAATTTGTATGAAATTATGAAATCAAAATGAAAGTAAATTAGTTAGGTTAGTTTTTATTTTGTATGATTTGTTTCCTTTTATATAACTTGTAGACACTAATTTTTAACGACAGATAACATTTATATATTTGACTTAAATCATAGACAGGCTTTAAACAAGCAACTCATTTGATAAAGAGGGATTTATCAAATATCGCTTTACATTACTTTTAATGAACCTATATACAAACAATGTATTGTACATTTTCAAAAAAAAAAACCCACACAAATTAAAATGCTTGTTTGATATGAAGTAGAATTAGAAATGAATTATAAACACCATTATAATATTCTTTAAAAAAACAAACTGTTTTTTTTTAAATTAAAAAAGTACCTTCTATGTAAAATACTACACTTTACATATATTAGGGCTGTGGAAATAAACGATTAACCTCTCTAACAATCGTAAAGATTTTTATCTATTGATTATCGATTCAAAAAAAAATTAATAAAAAAAATTTTTGATGTAAACTAAAGAAAATGTTTATAACAAAATAATTAATAAACAATATAATAGCCAAATTCGCAGGATCTGTATTACTGTGGAACATATTACAACAGTCCTTAGCAGTTTAAAAAGTTCAAAATATTTATTTTCTAAATTTTTGCGACAGGGGAAATAATTTAATAAATTGAAAGAATGTCAATTACCTGTTTTTTTTTTTAAAACTTACCTGAAGATGTTTAGCTTTAATCGAAATTAACGATTCATTCATGCAATTAATCATTCACTTTTAAAAAGTTAACAATTAAATTTAAATTACTTGCTACCATCCCTTATATATATATATATATA
>MUZC01000140.1:385655-410598 GCA_002072015.1 Radix auricularia
ATATCCGGCATCCTTCCGTCTCGCGAGACGATGGTGCATCACCGTTGGGTTGGGTTGCATTTCCTCGAGTGACTGTGCAGTCCTATCCTTGAGTGACAGTCTTTGCCACAGTTTTTACACACGAGTTCTGTGCTTCCAAATGTTTTGGCCTTTCTCCTAGCTCTTCTGTCTGCAGCCTCCTCCATTCTTCGCTCCTCGGCTACTATGACGCCCTCTTTGACAACTGTGCGCCACGTAGATCGGTCTTCTGCCTTACACTCCCAGTCACTTGTATGTATTTTGGCTGCTTTCATGTCCCTTTGACAGACATCTTTAAATCGCAAGCGTGGGCGACCTGTTTTCCTCTTTCCTGAAGCAAGTTCACCATATAGGAGGTCCTTCGGGATGCGGCCGGGGCTCATTCTTTTGACATGTCCTAGCCACCTCAGGCGTCTTTCACTAAGAATTGAGAACATGCTTTGGGTATTGGCACGCGTTAGTACCTCACTATTAGGCACTTTTTCTTGCCATTTAATACCAAGGATGCGGCGCAAGCATCTCAAATGGAAGCTGTTAAGCTTACGCTCTTGTGATGTATAAGTGGTCCATGTCTCGCTCCCATATAGTAGTGTACTGATGACACAGGCTCGATAGACGCACAGTTTGGTTTTCTCCGTTAGCTTGGTGTTTTGCCAGACCCGCTTATTTAGTTTAGCCATTGTTGCGGCTGCCTTGCCAATTCTGCTGTTTATTTCTTCTTCAATGGACAGTGTATTGGAGACCTTGGATCCCAAGTAGGTGAAGCTGTCCACAACCTCCAAGTTTTCATTATCGATATTTATGGTAGGAGGAGGTCGAGTGTCTTGGGCCATGATGTTTGTCTTTTTCAAGCTGATTTGCAGACCAAATTCTTTGCAGGCATTGGAGAAGCTTGACACGAGTTGTTGCAAACCAGATTCTGTATGTGCTGTTAGTGCCGCATCATCCGCAAATAGTAGCTCTCGAATTAGGACATCCGTCGTTTTGGTCTTGGCTCGGAGGCGGGCAGTGTTGAAAAGTCCTCCATCAGCTCTGGTATGTAACCAGATTCCCTCACTGCTATCCTTGAATGCGTATCGAAGAAGTACAGAGAAGAATATTGCGAAGAGTGTTGGTGCGAGTACACAACCTTGTTTAACTCCGCTGCTGACAGGGAAGGCCTCTGACTTAGCTCCATCGAACTGTACTGTGCCAAGCATATTTTCATGGAACTGTCTGATGATGGCAAGTAGGTGAGGGGGACATCCAATTTTTGCCAGTATTTGGAATAGCCCGTTGCGACTGACTAAGTCGAAGGCTTTTGTAAGGTCCACAAATGCAATGTATAGTGGCATCTGCTGCTCTCTGCATTTTTCCTGGAGCTGTCGTATGGAGAACACCATGTCTATGGTAGACCGACCGGACCGGAAACCACACTGAGATTCTGGATAGACGCGGGATGCTAGGCTTTGTAAACGTTTTAGTATAACGCGGGCAAAGGTCTTTCCTACAATACTAAGGAGTGAAATGCCGCGATAATTATTGCAATCACTCCTATCACCTTTGTTTTTATATAGTGTCACTATATTTGCATCCTTTAGGTCTTGGGGGATGTAGCCCTGTTCCCAGCAGAGGGACAGAATCTCGTGCAATGGTTGGAGTAAAGCTGTCTTGCCACTCTTTAGAACCTCTGGTGGTATTCCATCATTCCCAGGCGCTTTTCCACAAGCTAGACTGTCAATTGCTTTGCTCAGCTCTTCCTGTGTGGGCACGACATCAAGTTCTTCCATGAGTGGCATATCTGGGATGTCATCTAGAGCGGTGCTGGAGACTGTGGTAACTGTTGAATACAATTCCAGATAATGCTCAACCCACCGTTTTAGCTGTGCTGCCTGGTCTTGAATAATTTCTCCATTTTTGGACTTTAGGGGAGCAGCTTTTGACGTCAAGGGGCCCGTTGCCTTTTTGATGTTTTCGTACATGACTTTTGCATTGCCCATGTCTGCAGCTGATTGTATACTGGAACAGAGCTTAAGCCAGTAGGTATTGACACATTTACGTGCAACCTTTTGGGCAAGTGACTTAGCTGTTTTTAAAGCATGCAAATTGTCAGGTGTAGGCTTTTCCTTGTAAGCCAAAAGAGCTTTCCTTTTTGCTACAGTGACGGGTTTCAACTCGTCCCAATGTTCATCAAACCAGTCCATGTTTTTGCGAGATTTTTTGCCAAAGGCTTGTATTGCGGATGTATAGATTGTGTCTCTCAGTTGCGTCCATTTGGAGTCAATGGTGACGCATGGGGACATCTTTGAGAGACTTTCCTTCACCTCGTCTTTGAACAGCTGCGCTATCGCAGGGTCTTTCATGCAGGAGGTATTGATGCGTGGACTTCCCTTTTTCTTTGTGTGGTAAGAGTTTTTCCTCATTATTCGTACTTTGCTGGCGACAAGGGAATGATCCGTGTCACAGTCGGCACTGTGATAGCTGCGAGTGAGTAGGACGCTAGCTAGTTGTGCACGCCTGGTGATAATGAGGTCCAGCTGGTGCCATTGGTGGGATCGAGGGTGTCTCCAAGATACTTGATGTATATCCTTGCACTTGAAGAAAGTGTTGGTCACACACAAGCCTCGTGAGCAGCACAATTCCAGAAGCCTTTGTCCATTTTCATTTATTTTTCCTCTTCCAAATAGTCCAAGGCAGGTGGGCCAGGCTTCGTGGTCGCTCCCCACTCTAGCATTGAAATCTCCTAGGAGACAAAATTTTTACTAACACAGCATTAACACTGGTAAACACGGAGCAATTCAGTGTGACACCTGCATAGAATGGTACCACACAGTTTGCCTGCATACTAATACACCCGAGTACTACTCAATAGGCCTAGGAAAAAAAATATCCATCTTGGCACTGCATACATTGTGGATATCAATTCAGAAATGTTTAATTCACCACAAACTTTTATAGTATTTTGGCTACTTTTAATGTTAAAAAATCCACTGATAAAAATAGACCTGCCACACCAACCCATAAAAATAAAAAAATAATAACAATCAAAACACTCTTAATCTTATAATAATTAATTACCAAAGCATAAAAAAATAAAATTCCAGATTTAGGACTTTTAAAATTAGAAGAACGAGACATAATTGCTGGTACTGAAACTTGCTTGAACCTAAAAATATATAACTCTGAAATTTTTAGCTAAAAGTTTAATATTTTGAGAAATGATAGAGCAGCCAAAAATGTCGATATCCTACTTGCAATAAAGTCAACTCTCAAAGCTAAGAAATTATTAAACAACAAAGCTTTAACATATAATCTGTTTTTTTGTAAAATACTTGCACCAAACTCATCACCTTTTATTGCGAGCAGTATTAATATAGGCCACCAAATACAAAATAGAATACATAAAAAATCCCAACATTCAACTAAAAAGTTAGGCAAACAAAAAGAGTACATATTTATGTAATTTAAGGCTACCTTTTCCTATTTAGAAAGGATAAACCAAAAAATTCTTTAAAATAAAACACAATAATAATTTTAATATATGCCTACACAGCTGATATTGATTACTATTCTATAATTTTTAAATATTTGTTTAATAAAAATATTAAATTAATAAATAAGATCCAAACAAATAAGAAAAAAAAATAATTAAATGATTTCAAAGCCCGAACATAGTCTCAACTTGTATATTTGTTAATTATCTTAATTAAGCCTTTACATATTTTTACTTTGTGGAATATGGCCCCCTTTTCTCAACGTTTGAGCACCTCTGCTCTAAGTAATATTTTGTCAGTAGCCACAGATAGTGCGTTAGAATCGGAAGGGCATCCATGGGTGTTCCTGCAAAATTAAAAAAAAAAAAAAAAAAAAAAAAAAAAAAGAATGTGCTGATTTCATACGGAGTACACTATAAACCGTCTCAAACATCTAGTAGTAAAAAATTTAAGTGCACGTATTTTTTTTACACGATATGAGTTACATAAAATCTATTCATTATTATTTTTTCAAATTTACCAAGTAGATTTATGTGAGAGCATGAAACTTTTGGAAGTTGTTGCGTACCTTCTTCTAACAGCTGTACAAAATATTTAAATTATTACTCACTTTGGGCCGGGGGCAGAAATGTGTTATTTTCTTTAAATGAGCGATATAAACATTTACTCGTCAATAATTTTACAAGTTCCCCAGTAGCATGCAATTTCGGGACGTTGTTGAGTACACTCCCGCGATGGTAACAAATATTTTATTTTATTTAAATGAGTGATATGGAATGGGTTTAAACTTTGGATAATTTTGAAAAAATTGATCTTGCCTAAAATTACAGAAAATCCTAATAAATATAGTGAGATTCTTTAAAGCATCAAACGCATATAATGTTCCATTCTTTTTTATTTTTTACCTTGGATCTCTTATCTTTTTTTTCTAAAAGTTTATGATCATTCCCCATTCGATTTCATGGAATCTCTACACATATTGGCAAGTAAATATTTCAGTCATTATCAAGGCTTAAATCCATTGTTAATAAACGTTACTTTTACACCCTTTGGGTGCTGAGGCTCCTATTATACATATTTAAAGCTGTATAATTATTTATTTTTTTATTGAAAATAATTTCTACCTTGTGTAGTCGTTGAGTAGGCCCACACAAAGCTCTCTTTGTTTTATTGTTTTTGAAAAAAACTACCACTCATTAGTGGCCGGTGACCTAAAAGGCCAATTTTTAAATAATCCTTCATAAGGTATTTTTAACAGTAAAGGAACGGGACCTTGACCTAATTGGATTTTAAATACAATGAAATAATTTTGTTCTTAATTTTTATAAATGTAAATATCTCGATAGCCCTAAGTAAAATTGTTTAGTCTATTAACGTTATTTCTTTTCATTCACAACCGGGTCACAAATATTTATTAAAAAAAGAAGAAAAAAAAAATAAATAAATAAAAGGTAAATTTCACATTGTTTTCAAATTATATTCTCAAACACTTGGAAAAATATTTACAAATATCTCCATCATGAACTTGATTGAAATATTCATGTCTTTTGAGATATCGACAGCTTGCTAATTTTATGCCTGGGTTGATGTTGCACTTAAAGTCATATAATTCTAAAATTTATTTTACATTACCTCGACAAATATTGACCAACATATTTATATTTATCATATGGAATTCAATTACATTTTCAAATTTGAATCGTGCATCGAATAGGCCCGATGGACCCTTAATGCTATTTAAAATCTTATGTAAGGTTTCAATATATTTTAGTTACTGATCACACTTATACTTAAGAATGTTTTGTTTTGTAAACACCAGATAATTGTTTTTGCTATAGTTTTAAAAAAAACTTTTTTTATATAAAATTTAAATTAGTCACGCCTACAAAGTTCATTAAATCCATAATGTTCAAAAGTTAAGCAGGTTTTAGATTAAAAAAAAAATATACGCAAAATTGTTTGTCGACACACGCAATTATTAATCTATCTTTTGTATGGCCCAATCTTTACGAACCTTGATACGCTGTCTACATGCTCTATTTGCAGGCCATTAACGCATATATTTTTTGTGGTATTCCTAATGGGCTTTGACACTTATGATATTTTTCTCAGTTATATTTATAAACATATTCTCACTTGATTTGTAGTATCCCTCACACGCATCGCAAGTGGAAACATTTACTTTGTATTATTTGCCTGACGTAGGTCGTCCTGTACTCACCTCCATAAATGCACATATTTACATTCTACCTATCAATGTGTTGGACAGTGTTTTATAGACCTTTTTTATACATTGTCATGTGGAATGCGGCATTACTGATACTGCTTTTTAGTTGCTTGTCTTTTGTTTGTTTTTTTCAACGTGTTTCGGCAATTATTTGTATTTTTTTTTTAAGTGAAAAATTTTTAAAAAAAATCATTTTACTGCTCAAGAGTTCTTCATGAGAATTCCCAACTTACTATAGACAATGATAGTGTATTTATTAAAGACAACAGGTAAAATAATGAGAGATATGTTATTTTACAGTGTTTTCTTTTTAATGGCCAAGCTTAAGCAAAAAACAAAGTAATAATTTTAAGGCAAATTTAAATAAATGGCATTAGGACATATGTTCAACATTATACAATACTTCAAACATATAGAGTGCACTAATTAAAATTTCATTACACTTTTAACCCCAAACTTTTCCCCATCACATTTTTATATTGATATAAATATAATTATATTCTGAAATTGGATCTATAAAATTGGATTTGATTTTTGACAACCATACAATTTGCTAAATACTCCTTAATGATCGCATAATGTTTGTTTTATATTAATTCAATGCACCTCTTCTATACAAATATTGTAGCGTCCTACGCTATCTCGTGTTTAATTAATAATGTCGCATTTTATCAAAGGAACAAATAATGTGATTTTTAGTTTTTCCTTGTTTTATTTTGGGAACCCATTCTACGCCTAAAATTAAGTCGAAAAGAAGTAATTGTATTTATGTTTGCCTATTAATATGAAAGAAGAAGAATGTTTTCATCCCTATCACTATTTTAGATTTTATTTTTATAAAAATACTTCTATTTGGTAGACTGATCTCATACTTTTGACACATATTTAAGTTAATT
Organism: Radix auricularia; assembly: GCA_002072015.1. Classification (NCBI taxonomy): domain Eukaryota; kingdom Metazoa; phylum Mollusca; class Gastropoda; family Lymnaeidae; genus Radix; species Radix auricularia. The sequence goes on from MUZC01000140.1 coordinate 392,270, forward strand.
TCTTTACAATGGTATGTCGAATTTAAGTTGAAAAGCTTTATTATATTTGTAATTTAAAAAAAAAATAAAAATAAATCTGGATTTCTTAGATGGAGGTTTGAAATACAATATTAACATTGGGATTCAATGGTAAACTCTATATTTTTATTATTATTTGCACTTTTTTAATTGGTTTGTGAAATTTAATTGCTTTTTTTTAAAAAATTGATACAGTTAACCATTTTTATGTAGGAAGATAGTATTAATGATATTTCCACTATACAGTAATTTATGTAGCCAATATCCATTAATAAAATAGTTGATTTTAGTCAATCGTTTTTTATACATTTTCAGATTATAAACCGTTATTTATTTTATTTGTATTTTATTATTATTTTTTTTGTTGTATTTTTTTGTACTTTGCGAACATTATAACACGTAATAATAATAAAAAGTATAGAAGGGTCCTGTGAAGCATAAATTATTAATTTTTCTTTTCAATAGCTAAACAAATAGCAACAATTTACAAAGAGCATATTTCATTCCAGCATCTAACTGGTAACATTCTTAAGTTTTTTTCCATAACAATCAATGTAAAATACGATAACGCTTTCATTTCTGAAAAAAGGCTTTTTCTTCAATATTAAAATTTACCCAAATAAAATTACTAATGAATGTTAAGCGTTGTAACAACCTTAAATACGATTTAGATTTGAAACAAACAAAGAAATTAACATTTTGAATTTATGATCAATAAACATATTCTAAAGACATTTCATGTTGCAGCTACTCAAAATTTGATGGAAATGTGTCAATGTGTCCTAACAGTTTCTTAGACATTCTTGACAATTCTTCTGAGGCATCCATCTCCTTAATTTTGTTTTCGTGTTTGTGAACATTGCAGATCGTTTGAGTTGACCACAGTTTTGTGAGCGCTCGATTAGCCACGCTCACAGTTTGTTCTCGCTTGCAAATGATTTTACGTTTAATTTAAATATGTTTTTTTCGCTCTCTTACTCGTATGATTTTCTTTAAATTTGTTTTCTTTGAAGAAACTTTTGCATATGTTATTACACTTCGCACAGAAAAAAAGCAGAAAAAAATTACGACTACTGCCTAAATACAAAATTTAAAAATCAAACTGGTGATCAAACACAAAAAATACGCTTACAGACTGAGTGCTATACTAAACTATTGCATGAATGCAGAAGTCCCTGCTTGTAAATGAATAAACCCCTCCTCCCCTTTAACTGCGCAACTAATTATGCGAAATGTCACTCAAGAGAGCAATATTTTCCCCCTTATTTTGCTCTTTATCGGAGGTGCGCGTTGTAAGAGACTCCACGGCTTTCTTACGCATCTCTTTTGTCACAGTGTCAATTTTCTCCTGTAGCACTGTGACTACGTCAGGATGATTATTTTTTCTGGCAAAATCAATGGCAGTTTCTCCTGTCGACGACTTTTTCTTTATATCAGCCCCATTGTCAATTAGTAGTTGGACAATTTCTGTCTGCCCGTATTTCGATGCTATCATTAAAACTGTAACACCCTTAGATGTGGTGGCTATATCAATCACTTTAAGTTCTATGCATTTAGAAATTTTTTTTACATCTCCGTCTTTTGCGGCCTTCCTTATTTTTCTCTGTAGTAGATAATGCTGTACCCTTTCACTTCGCCATATCAGTATGCTTAGGAAAGAAAGAAAATAAATAGCATAACATTTTTAATGAGCTGTAAGAAAATATTATTTTAAGTATTTGAAATCATACCTTTAAAAAGTTAGGGTTTTTTTTCTTTTTTTTTTTTTAAAATACAAACATTCCTTAAAAAATAACAATCACTGTTTCTATTCATTTTTTTAAATGAAGGTATTGTGCGTCTGTTTTTTTTTCGTTGCTAATTGGGTTCGAAAAATAATCTTTAAAAAAAAGTTAAAATAAATTTTAATCGCATCGAAAATTGCAAAGGTATTATTTAAATAAAAGAAGTAAGTGTAATATATTAAAATAAATGAATTTTCTAAAGCCAAAACTGTAAACGCCATGAAATCAACTTATAATTTTGCAATTGAAATGACAATAATCCAGGGACTGCAGTAGTTTAAGCATATTGCACTTGTGTGCTGTTACTAAAATTGATTGACTTTTTATCTCATGGAAGAAAGAAATTGTGCATAACATACATGATTTTTTAAAAAAATAACGAATAGCGAGTACACACAGATACATTATGAAATTATAAGCGAAATTGAAAAGTGCAAAACTTATTAAAAAATAACCTTATTCCAAAACAGAGTGAAGCTAAATCCCAGAATATCTTTACATAAGTAAATTTCTGGAGAATGTATTTCCTTATTTCAGAGAATTAGCAAAATGATCATCTAATGCAGCAGTGTCACGTAAGAAAAATCGAGATTGGGGATAAAAAGAAGAGGTAACGTGACGGAGGCAAAAAGATAGTACTAGAGAGTGAAAGAGATAGGGTGGTTGTGTTTTATGTCTCAACCATGTCAACACCGAAGTTTGATCTTGTAGACATCATTCTGTATATTCATCACATATTCCAGTATTACATTCAATTTGTCGACATATGGGATTTTTAAAGTGGTAATTGTGCAAAAGACATTGTTGCTTAATAAAGTGTACTTAAACAAAGGAAAAATAGCCTCTCACTAAATTTTTCATCCCCTGGACACTTCTCTAAAGTCAAGATTTGCCCACGAACCCCCAAGTGATAAAACCACATAAATGCATTGTACATAAATTTCAACTTAGAACAAGAAGAATTTAAATTAGGAAGTATTTCTTTCACTAAGAAGTATTTATTGAAATTATAACTTTTTTAAAATATATAATCTAAAATTATCAATATTTTGGACTAACTTTATGAGATTTCACGAGTTTATTTATGAAAGACTAAAAGTTAGTGAATAGCAAACTCAAATCCTAAAGAGCACTATTTTTAGCCAGTTTCCATGATTTGTGATAAGACTCATAACGGCGATGAATCATTGTTTTAGGAAATAGAAAGACAAGAAAACAGTCAAATATTTTTGTACAATAACACATCATTCAGGATAACAGATTTGGGATCTTTTTTTGTAACCATTGAATCTCGTATTCTTGTTAAAACATTAATTTAAAATCCTCATTTGTGGATATTTCAATAAGCTGCTCCTATATTTTTATGGATTAATCTGGTTTTGGAATCAGAGTTAGTCCACGAGTAAAAACGTTTCAACTGCTAGTCAGGAATATCAAAGTAAAATCTTCAAATAATTCATTTAGACTTCTTGAAAAGCCGTTAAGAGTCGAAAAGAAACAAGCAAATCATCATCTCTAAAAATTTAGAAAGATTCAAAAAGTGAGAACAATCTCCTCTCTTAAAGTATTGTTAGACAAAGGGGGGGGGGTTATGCCCCCTTGGTCTATTCAAATATATTCAAGAGTATAGATTTTAACATTCTTTAATCACCATTATAATTTTTTAAAGAAATTTTCAACAATTGCTGTCAGTGTATCTAGTTATAAAAGGAGCTTCTCCAAACAGAAGTTGTAAAAAAGTTTTATTCGTTCTGGACTGAGTTATTTAAGACTACAAAATCTTGCAACATTGTCCATAAAATAAATATAGTCGAAATAATTTTAATATTGATAACATAACACACATTTTGTCTGCTATCAAAGTTAGGTTAGTATGTAAATGTATCAATAATAATTATGATTTCACACTTATGTATACAATTTATTTGTTTATGAATAGAAACATAAAAATAAAAAATAAAAACATATTACTTTTTATGTTTTTTTGTGTGTAAATTTTCGAATGTGTTTTGTCTCATTTGAGGGGGAAGGGGGTTGGGACCTGCGACTCCAATACCTTTCTTGTGGCCTTATGAAAGTATATGGTATTTGTATAAATGTGTATTTATTTGAAAATCATTATATGTAGGCTGTTTTATTACTGCTTACAAAATGAAGGTATGGAATGGTAAAAATATTCCCCACCTTTACTTCATTTCAATTACTTATTCAATTCCAGAAATGATGTAACGCGATTTTGGCTCATTCACCCCACTGCCCCCTAATCACAAGTCGTCTCGAAAACAGATCCCTTCCTCAACGTGAAGTCAAAAAGATTACCCCTCCCCAAATAAAAGACTTATTTTCTATTTGAAAACGATCATGTTTAAAATCAATATTTTTGGTCATTTAAATATGCTTTTAGCATAATACTGCACTCTAATATCGTAAAATGCTTAGAATCACGTAACACATATTTAATAAAGTGTCGGTAATTATATATTTAAGTGTACATTTTATTTACATTTGCGCATTTTGAATGACTTAAAATGGATGGAAATGCCACCCCCCCCTTTCACTGCACATGAAGTGATTTATAGGCAAACCTTTATTGGGCGGCATATAGGAGACCAACCCGGGAGGCAAAGGCTCTAGCTAATCCACTGCTTCAAATATTCAACAACACTTTATGTGCAACAATTATTTATTTTTCACTCTCTCTATCTCTCTCATTCTATCTGTTGTAACAAATCACTGTTTATAATTATTAAAGTTAAAGTGTTTAACGGAATGCTGCAGTAAAACCATTTTGAGAAAAAATAATTTTGATATAAAATGAAGTTTAGATAAATGCAACATTCCGTCATATCGAAAATTAATCAACCGTGCAAATTTTGTTGGTTAACATTAAAAAAATTGTATTTTTCTGACCTAGTCCTACTTAGAGGAAATCTGCACTTCTGAACATCAAAATTTACATTTCATTAAACGAAATATATGGTTATAGATGTGGAAATTACCTTAGCTCTACTGCCTTTTTTTAAGTCAAAACAACATTGCATGCCATAACTTATATCACCTAAGATGGTATTTAAATATAAGAAAACTAGCTATTTTCCTGCGCTTTGCTTCGAGAAGTTGGCGAATTAGTGATGAGTGAGTAAGTGAGTGCATAAAAAACTATATTTGGACCGACGGCGCCCAGCCAGGGATATTTTAAATATTATTTCACTTGATACCATCGTGGAAATGTATTTAACTAACCCCCAACTTTTCATGCCTTTACCTATTTGTGAAAAAGGAAAAATAGTGCTTTTCAATTTGTATAAAGTAGTTATTAAGAAAATACACGTTTTTGAGGACCCGGCCTAAGTGAGTGTGAATTTTAAAATTATATTATGCCAATTTTCGTCGTGAGAGGGTACCCAAAAACGTCCAAATGTTTTATTCTTCTACCTACATGGTGAATGGGAGTATTAGTGATTTTAACTTTTTATATAGTTAATTTTAGGGAAAAAATACATTTGTGCCCCCCAGCCCAAAGTAAGCGATGTTTTATATATTTGTTCATCTGCTACCATTGAGGTAGTGTATTTAACAAACCCCCAAAGTTGCATTCGTTTACCTTTTCAGGAAAAAGGAGAATTAGTGATTTTCAATTTGAATAATATAAGGAAAAAAAAAACGTTCTTGGGGCCCCGGCCCTCATGATTGTGCATTTAAAAATTATTTACCCCAAATATTCCAAACGTTTTTTTTTTTAACCTACAAGATGAATTGTGGAATTTGTGATGAGTCGGTTTTTAAAATTAGAAAAAAATATATATATTTGGGCCCTCAGTCGTCTAGGAGTAGGAGTTTACCATTCTCTATCTCCAACTTTCATCGGGAGAATTTACTCAACAACTTCACAAAGTTTCATGTTTCTACCTACACGTGGAAAGGGATAATTATTAATATTCAGTTTTTATATTGTTTATATTAGGAGTAAAACTACATTTGCTCACCCCCCGGCCCCCAGTAAAAGATAGTTTAAATATTTTTTCACCAACTACCATCGTGAATGTGTAATCATCAATTCCCTAAAGTTTCATGAGTCTATCTACTCGGGAAATAGGAGTATTAGTTATTTTCAATTTTTATAAATCTCATATAAGAAAAAAAAAACGTTTTTGGGGGCCCCGCCCCCATGAGTGCGTATTTAAAAATTCTTTTACACCAACATTCGTCGTGAGAGGGTACATAAAAATTACCCAAAGTTTCATGCTCTTACCTTCACGGAAAATTGGAGAAATAGTGATAAGTCAGTTTTTAATTAAAGAAAAAATATATTTGTGCCCCTGGTTCCCAATTAGAAGAAATTCTTACATTCCTTTTGCCAATTTTCGTCGAGAGCTTGTACTCGAAAAATTTCCAAAGTTAAATGCTTCTACCTACACGGGACATAGAATAATAATTTATTTTTTATATATAGCTCATATTAGGTTTTAAAAAAAACGTTTTTGGGGCCCCGGCCCACATTAGTTGGAAATATAACTTTTTTTTTCCAATTATCATTGGAAGCATGTACTCAAAACATTTACATCCATGAGTTGGAATTTAACATTCTCTTTCGCCAATTATCATCGGGAGATTGTACTCAACAACTTCCTAAAGTTCCATGCTTCTAATACATGGGGAATGGGAGAATTAGTGATTTACAGTTATGAAATTTGGGCCCCCCAGTAAAATATATTTTAACAATTATTTCACCTCCTAATATCGTGAAAGTGTATTTATCAAGTCCCCAATGTTTGATGACTCTACCTACTCGGAAAATAGGAAAATAGGTGATTTTCAATATTTATATTGCTCATAAAATGAAAAAAAAAACGTTTTCTGGGCCCCAGCCTCAATAAGGGGAAAATTTAGTATTCTCTTTTGCCAATTATCGTCGAAAGCGTGTACTTAAAAAATTTCCAAAATTTCGTGCTTCTACCTACACGGAAAAAAGAATTATTGAGTTTCAATTAGTATATACCTTATATAAGGAAAATAAAAATTTTGAGGCCCAGGCCCCCTAAAGTGTTAATTTCAAAATTCTTTTTCGCTATTTTTTTTGCAAGAGGATAACCAACAACTTCCTAAAGTTTCATGCTTCTTCCTACACGGGAAGTTGGAGAATTCGTCATGTAAGAAACAAGTTTTTGGGCCCCCGGCCCCACATGAGCAAGATTTTAAAAATTCTTTTTTGTCAGTTTGCGTAGTGAAAGGGTACACAACAACTTCCCAAAGTTTCATGATTCTACCTACACGGGAAGTTTGCAAATTAGTGATGAATCAGTCAGTCACTCAGTTAGTCAGTCAGTCAGTTAGGGCTTTACCTTTTTTTTTAGAATAGAAGATGCATTAAAATAGAATTTTAGATATATTTTTTATTTGAATTTCCATAATGCTATAAATGGATCACAATTCTATAATTATATATTTAACCTGTGGCGTACCCCATGTAGTTGTTCAGGTACCCCCAAATCTATTTTAATTATCCACGTCCCCCTTAATTGTTTAAGGACCCCTAGGGTTAATAAGGACCACTTTGGGAACTAATGCTCTACTGTATTTAAAAATGACAACAAAAAAATGAATTCATATGTAGCCCCTAAACAACTAAGTGTGCTAAACATTACCACATTTTTAGCTAAGAGCAGAAATGAGAATTCTGGACTTAAAAAAGAATACATCTCTAAATGGGAAGAAAAATATGTTGTTGAAATTAATAAACTTTTTTTTAAACATGGCAAATAATTATCAGCTTTTCAAGATCACTGTGAGGAAAATCCTAGTGCAAACTAGTGCATTCGCTTGCAAAGTGCAATTTGGGCTTTAAAAAAAGTATTCCAGTAAGTAAAATAAAAAAAAACTTTTATCTTTAATTTAAAATCGGCTTAGTACAGTTGTAAGAGATTGATACACATTCATGCTACCAAATATTATTATATTATATTTGATAACTCTCCAAATATTTTACAAAGTAATTGAACGACTCTAGCAGTGTGGTGTGTACAAATTGGATCTGAGAAAATTTACGTTGTAGCATGTTTCATAAATCTTAAAAGGAAGCAATATATCTGGTAGCAAAGTTTATGGAGAGATTTTAAATCAGTTTAAAACTTTTGGCATAAAATTACAATATCAACGAAAAAATGCGTGTTTCTATACTTTTTAAAGGCTCGTAAGTGTACACATTGAAAGAGGCTTATAGACATTTATCTAAAAGTCAAATAGTACTTAGCTAAAAAACGCCATTTAATTTGATTGGAGTATAGGCTTCTCCATTTGAAACAAACTCTAGCTAAATTTGGTAAATTGTGATATTGGTACGCATTATTGTCCATGTACATAAACCATTAAAAGATCAAATAGCATGTGTAGGGCAGCGGAAGTTAACGATTATAATCAACATTAATCGGCAATTTATTTCTATTAAAACAAATATAAAGGATAAAATAGATTCAGATTAAATAACATGTTTTAAACAATTTTTATTTTCGATTTTTTTAAATAATTAATTAATAAATAATAATCGTTTTTTCACGTACAAATTTCTCCATTTAAAAAAAAAGATTTTTAAAGAGTAAACTTTAAAATTACCTTTTTTATAATGAAATTGTATTTTTTTTAAAAAGATTGTTTTCCCTTAATTAACAACAACACAATTTTAATTCATTGACTACTTGTAATTAAATGTATCTCCTGATGATATAATATACACTAATTCAAATATTTAATATGCGTATTTTAAAACATTCCCAAAAAGGCCACAAAATGGGAAGGAAAACAATATACTTAAAAAGTGACTTTGAGGTCTTAGAAATAGCCCAAATTAATAACTTTTGAACCACTTCGGATAAAATGATGATCTTTATATTTTTGTAATCATAAAATATAGTTATACAGATCTTTAGCAATTAACCTATTACAAGTTCTAGTTTAACTTAATATTTATTTTTAAACATGATTTAAATAATCGGTATACATTTTTAAATAATAGTATTCTATAAAAATAAGGTAAATAGCGCATTTAAGTTGAGGCACTTGGATGTAAATTTGAAATTCATATCAAAAATATAAAATTAATACATCTGTACATCAATAGAACTTGCAATAGGTTAATTGCTAATCCTGATTCTTTTTGTTAAATATAATTTTTTAAATATTAGTTGGTAATTTTTTTTTTTTTTTTTTTTTTTTTTTTTTAACATCTCGTTGGACATTTATGTAACATGCATAGAAATAACACTTGAGAAATGAGACTTTTCAATATTTTCCATTGTTAATATGCAGTTTTTTCCATCGTATGCATAACATACATTTTTTTTCTTTTGTTGCTTTTAAAAAAACAAAATAAATTTCAGAATTTTTTTAAAATAAATGTCATTGAAACAAAGAAAATAGTTCAATAAAACAAAAAATTGTAATATGCCTGTTTTTGTTATCTCCCTTTAAATTTTAGGTTTATTGACGTCATACATTTTTTTCTTTTATCAAAATAATCGATTAATAAATCGATAATATTTCAAAAGTTAACTATTAAAATTAGATTAATCGATAACAGCATATAGTTTAACTGAAGGGCAAAAAAATTCAAGCCAACTTGATTTATATAAATATTAAAGCAATTTAATATCAAACTAAACTTCCTTAAATAATATCATAACAATCATAACTAATGCGAGCTTTCGAGAAAAGCTTTTCCAACACTATGGAAATGAAAAAAATATTTTCGACCAAAAATTAGTACAATAAGATTTACCATTGCAATATTCACTACTGTGCATGAGTAGTCTCAAAACATTGATAAGCCAAAGTGTGTCTCTTAAGAAAAATTAAAAACTTCTATTTTTAGATTAATTAATGAATGATTTTCTATTTAATCCTATCCAAAAAGAGCATACAATCTCTTTTGTTTTCCAAACAAATTCCCTTTCCTTATATTTTAAAACATTTTACTAGGGGATGGGGGAAACAGAAATTCTGGATTCTGCCTGGTGTTGCTCATACATATTAGTATGCTACACCCCTAATGTAAAGTATCCCAACGTTTTTCTTAAAACTATTTTTAGACACAAAATATTATATTAGTTATTTATTTTTTTCAAACTTAAAATAATTTTCTTTTTATTTCATATCTGTTTTGTATCAGATGCAACTTTAAATAACATTATTACAGTAATGTATTTATTATTATTTGATGTGCTATTTTACAAAATTGGAAGCATCCAAATCAAGTAATAAAAACTCTAATGCTTATTTAAACGCAACATCCAACAAAGAGTTACCGATTGTTTTTATTCATGGGAAATAATTTTAGATTACATTAAACGTCATTTCAAATCAGTAATTTTTAAAGTAAACAAAACATGATGTCATAGACCCTCAGCCACATTACACCAAGAATGTGTCATTATAATCAGCACCTTGCACCAATCTAACATTAGCATTCACAAAGCGGGAAAACCCCATTAACTACCATTCTAGGTTACATTAAAATTAATTTCAATTCAATATATTTTAACTAAAAATAATAATAATACTATCTACAAATTGCTGCTAAAATTACGGGACTCGAACGAGAATGAATTTTTGAAAAACTCCTCCTCCATCATAGTTCTAAATATTATTATCTATCTTTTGACGTTTGTTTCAATTGAATATCAGTTATAGTTGCCAAGCAATTTACAAAATACCGATATTTTTTAATTTCTTGTATGTTAGTTTTGTTTTGTTTTTTAATTTGGAGATTTTCCAATAAATCCGATTTATTATTTTTTTTTTTGGTCCTTGAACATCTTCGAAATCTCCTTAAAATATTTGCAAAAGACCCGAACTTTCTATATGGAGGAGTTTCTTGTGCAAGCTCAAGTAGACAACAAAGACATTTCAAATATATAACCTCCATTTCCCCAAAGTAAATTGCATTAAAATCCCAATATGTTATCTTTTCGAAATGATTTGCAATAAAATAGAAACTAATTGACATATAAATTATAATACATATGTAAATAATATTTTGCGTCAATTTCCATTTGCAAAGAAAGCTTTTATTCAACTTACCAAACAAGTGCAGTTAAAATCAATATGATTGTGATTGGGATTAAGATTTTAAGCAGTTCCAATATTTCTTCATTATCTTGTTGGCCTGAAGTCTCAATATCTGTTGGAATAAATTAAATTATTATGATAAAGTTACATATAGTTGTTAATGTAAACCATATTAATGGAGATCCTTGTGTTATGCTGCAAACAAAGACTGAAGTGGTTTTGTTACGCTAAAGAAGGCAGACACCGAACTTGACTAAACCTATTTCACGTGTCTCTATTCTGCCATTTTAAGGAAAGCGTATCCTACAATGTAAATACAACAATCTGTGTTAAGAAATTAGCTCGATAGGTGAAAATTGTAAACTGATTTTTGGAGCTGCAATAAATTAGAGATACAAAACTTAGAATTCACTGTTATTACGTAACTATTTATTTGGTGTTGAGTCTTTAACATTCTAAATGTCAAGTTAGATTAATATATTTGTGTATTTATGTGCGAAAATAACTTTGTTTTAACATATAGTGATATTTTATCTTATCTTATCTTATCTTATTTTATCTGTTAGAGACGCTACTTCTAGACAGATTTGTGCTTCCTATTCGTATCTATTGTGTTTAGTCCTGCATTCTTATTTTAAATGTTGATAAATTGTTGACTTTCCTGGTTTCTTCAATGTGTATGTGTTTGCTCATGTAAAGGGATTAAGAAAGATGTATTAACACATAATAATATTAAGTGATATAGGTCTGTAATTACCAGAGACTGATTTATCACCTAATTTTAAGAGTGGAGTTAAGATGACTTATTTAAAATTAGGGACAGTTCATTGCTTAGTCCCTTTAATACTATTGCAGGAAATTCATCTGGGCCAATAGCATTGTTTATTTTAAGGTTTTTTTAGGATTTAATGTATACCTATCTGGTCATCAGTTATGTTTACAGTTTCTTCCATTGTATTTAAATTTATTAAAACTTCCTCATTGCCTCGGGGAGAAAATGATGATGCAAAATGTGTGCTAAGGATATAAACTTTAGTCTAATTTTCTTTATAAGTTTTATTATTTGGGCCATTTAGTGTGGTTATTCCTGTTGATATTTTTTTTTAAAAAAAGATTTGATAAAGGACCACACTTTTGTATTGTTATCTTTAAAAATAGAATTGATTATATATTCATTTTGGAGGCTTCAACTAAGCTTCTGTGCCAAATGTTTAAACTTGGAAGTTAGCTGCTTTATAGAGAAAATTTACAGAAATACATTAATTCTAAATATAAAATACTTTTGAAGGTATCTTATTAATTTTAGTTTATATTGTATTTGTTACCCTAATAAAGTCATGGTCAGACAGTCCAGACATTTTTTCGACATATATTACACGTCGTGGACTATTTTTTAACAATAAACCTACTTTTTGTTTTTCCATGTTACTTTTTTAAAAATCTAGGCTTATGTTTGAGGGTTTTATAGTGTCTATGGATTATCTAAAAAGTTCATTAATATCATTATTAGATCATTGGTTATCAATTGTATAGTTTTTTCAAATCTATATCCGGAAGATTAAAGTCCGCCCTCCCCCAAAATCCAATGAAGAGCCACACTACAAGTCTCACATAATAACACGTATAATGCTAATGATACTAAAGCTGATATCCTGAAACTTATTTTGCATTATCATATTCTGCCTCAGGCGAAATTTTTTAAAAATAAATTTAAATAAAATGGACGAAATAGATATCATAAATGCAAGCGAGATAGGTATACATTCACTCTCATAAACTTATAAATTAACAAAGCTACTGGCGCAGATAAACTGTCTGCAATGTTATTAAAAGAACTAAGCAATAAACGTTTTGTTTTTTTAAAGCCACTCTAAACCAATTTAAATTACCCTATGATTGGAAATTAGCCAACGTAACTGTGTGTGAAATTTGTGTCGGACTCTCAAGCCCAAGTAACACCCACCAACTAGACCACCCGGAAAGATAAGGGGAGGTAACTCCCATCTGGGAATCTAACATGTGGGCCGAATAAATGATACATAATTTCATCAACGGGGCTGAAACAAGGAAGTCCTCATCCTATTGGCTATAGCTCATCATGCAACCAAACAAGTTCTTAAAGTAACGTGACCAGTGAAGATACAACCAGAGAAAACGCAAGGTTCATTCTTTTCACTGCCAAAATGTACAAGGCGAAACATCGAACAGTAACGCACCACTGGATCAAATCACTGAACTGTAGGAGAAAAGCCGGCAATCTAACCTGTCTACCTGGTTCCTGCTACGCCTGAATTCCAGGGAGCTGCACCAGTAGAAGTACGCCACGGTGAGGTAGGCGGACAGCCGTCCCCCCACCGTTACTATTGCCGATAAAGGATCGCTACCCTTGCCACGCGACAGCCAAGTACACCTTGTGTCCGTGCCAGCTAAGGTCGATAGCAGATCAACAAGTGCTACCATCTGCCCTAACTGTAGGATTGAATATCGTACAGTAGGCCGGAGACGCACACTATATCCACAAGTGCTACCATCTGCCCTAACTGTATGATTGAACATCCGTACAGTAGGCCGGAGACACGCACCATTCGCCAGAGCCCTGTGCTCTTAGCTACCCAGCTCATCACGTTGTACCGTAATAGCTGATGCCGGCCATACCACATCATAGCTGTGTGACCGTGTGAGCTGGAAATCTTGTCAACAACACACATGGAGAGAAGTGAGAACCCCCCCTCTACTGTGTACGATCTATCTAGGTCAAATAATACAGCAACCAACATTGTTTACACAAGCTTAGTCCGAGCCAGCTGACTCTTACGTCAAATTGTCAACGCGGTGGGAGGAGCTCAACACATCAAACAGAGACGAAAGGAGGTCAAGTCGCGCAGCACACCAACACAACAGACATACAAGCTACGCCGGTGATCAGGGACTCCGTGACACAATATAATATAAGTATTCATAATAAAGAAACTTTGGCGTAAGGCAAGCTGTAATGATGATAATTAGCGAGCCATAAGACTTTAAATACCTTTATCTTAGGGGCACATTTATTAATGAATATTGAGATATTGCCATTGTATATAGTGTACATTAAACGTTAATCATTTACATTATACAATGGTTCTTTTGTTTATCATTTGCGGAGATCACTAATGTACGTCCTTGTGTGTGTGAAAGTATAAATACAAATAATACCCTAGACAAAACACACACTACACATCTTTTCACCACAGTAACTCCACTCTTTAAAAAGGTGATTACATCAGATACTGGTAATTAAGGACCTGAATCACTTACTAGTATCAAATGTAAATTACTAGAAAACATAACAAAGAGTAAAATTGTAAATCATTTTGACTATTATAATACCCTATGCCCGCTTCAACACGGCTTTAGAAACAAAATATGTAAAACATAATTTAATATGTATAATAGATGAATTATCAAAAGGTTCAGGCAAGAATGATCAATAGATACAATATTTCTATAATTATTAAAAGCATTCGATTAAGCTCAGCTGGTTATTTTACTTTAAAAAATTAAGTAGTCTGTAATCTCAGGTCCTTTACATCACTTGATCCAAGACTTCCTTTTTGGTAGGGAGCAAACTGTACTCATTGATCGATCTAAATCATAGCAATAAACGTTAATTCAGGAGTTCCACAAGGAACTGTACTAGATCCCTTACTCTTTTTAATGTACATGAATAATTTACCCAACAACATCTCAACAGTAACACGAATTACGTCATTTGCTGATGATTGCATAATCTATAGAAAAATTAAATTAGAACTAAATAGTAAAATGAAACAAAAAGTTTTAGATGAATTAATAAAATGGGAAACTAACTAGAGTATGTCTTTCCACCCAGAAACGTTTGAACTACTAAGAGAAACAAAGACAAAAAACTAACAATTTCAAAAAGTATCGTTGACGGAAAAGAACAAACCCAAACTGAAGATGCAATATACCTAGTAATCAAAATAAATTAGAAACTATTATGTAATCCCCATGTCAATGAAGTTATGAAAAAAATAAACACTACCTTATGTTTCATAGAAATGAATTTTAAAAAATTTTGTAAAGACATACATATAAAATACTACCTCACCCTTGTAAGACCTAATCTAGAGCATTGATCTTCTATATGGAACCCGACTAAACAAGAAAACATCGCTAAACGAGAACATTTTCAAAAAATGAGCTGCCAGATTCATTTCTGGTGAAGATTTAAAAGAGACGATATTTAAACCAAAGTTAAATCATTAAATCTTGAAACACTAGAGCATAGAGGAAACAATATTAAGGTTGTAATTATACATAAAGTAATTAATTATAATTTAGAAATACAACACAAATATAACTTAATTCAACCCTCAGATAGACATAAGAATAAAAACATTTTTCCTTTTCCGTATGCAAGAACAAACACATACAAGTTTTCTTTCTTCCATTCAGGAATTCGGGCCTGTATTGTGCTGCCTGAAGAAATAATGAAGACCAACACTATATCAACATTTAAAACTCTATTAAGAATGCAGGACTAGTCACAAAACATAGATAAACGTAAGATGCAATAATCGTCTGTGTAGAAAGAGCATCTATGAAAGATAAGATAAGATTCTACAAAAAATGTTCATATGTGCAAGGAAGTTTGCATTCGGTGATTCATATATAGATTCTACTACCTACAATAATTGATGCTGAGTTTAGTGCAACTATCTTTTTTTAAAAATAGAATAAATATTAAAATGTTGATGTGTAGTAATTTCTTCAGCTTTGATATTTGATTTAATTGCAAGTAGAAATCTTCAATATTAATAGTAAGAAGTAACGAAGCCCTTTACTTTTTTGTTCTAAAAATGTATACAAATAAAATATATAAAAATAAAGCTGTGTGATTTTGTTCTCACATAAGTTCACAATAAAATGTATAAAAGTTTCATCGGATCATTTTTTACTGGTATGTAATTGACATCACAGCCATTAATTTTATTTAAAATAAAAACATGAAGTTCTTGGTTAAAAAAAAACGTGATAATAAAATATATATCTTATAAGAAAGAACAGGAAATGTGTAAGGAGATTAACGTTTATACCTTTCAATGAAAACTATAAAAGTTAGCTCCAAACCTTAAAAGCTAGTTTGTCCTTAGGAAATTATAAAAAAAAAAAAATAAAAAAAAAAAATAAAAAAAAATAATAAAAATAAAAAAAAACTAACGACAACAAAAAAACAACCAGTATGCAAAGTTGCGAATTTTTTTCTACAAACATTGAAGCATTATAATTCTTAACTGCTGCTCGGCGTTGGTCATACATCTTAGTGGCAGCTACATGGAGCACTGTGAATACCCAACCTAATTAAGTTTTTGAGATGTAAATAAATTCAGCACCCATCAAAGAAAATAACATAACCCTTAATAATATAAAATCTGTCATTGAGAAAACCTAGTCGTATATGCCTCTCTAAAGAAACAGTAGCCACAATTTACTATCTGTAATCGCTTCAAAACTGTTTCTAAATATACATCCTTAAAATGAATTAATAATACACTAATCTGAATAACGAAAATAGTTAACTATTTATTTGGTACGAGCTGAAAGAAATAATATTGTTTTGATGATGGAGGGGTAATACAAGTAAAATGTATTCCTGAAAAAATAAAGTGACAAATATGAATATGTACAGGATAAACATGTTCATTATTTAAACAAAGCAAAATATTATTCTATAACACGGGAAAAGTTTTGTCAACGACTTATTTTTAAAGAAATACTTAATATAAAATAGTACTCATGCATCTGCAGTTACACGGTGGAATATGTGAAATGTTAAATGGAGTTTTAATGCTCATTATTATTAAATTATCGATTTAACGATGTTTAAATCAAGTAAATCATCACTTACCTACGATTATATTACAATCAATTGTGTTGTATTTGCCATCCAGTCTACACGCTGCGTATTTTATCATCAAGTGCAATTCTCCATTTTTTACTTTTCCGCTATAAGATGCTGTATTTTTTTCAGATTTTCCAACTTTGGAACCATTTAAATATATTTCTGCCCGACAAGGTTGGGCAGAACTTGAACACTTAAAGTCAATATCTAGATTATCTGATGTATGGTTTTTGTCACAAAACGTGTCTAATATCATTTGATTATTGATGGTTAATTCTCCACTTGCATCTGTTGGTTCTGTAATATGATTTTATTGCTATCTTTATTTTTGAACAGTACTAGTTGAGTGGGGCTTGGTAGTAATGTATAATCAAGAAAAGACCCACTCACACTAAAAAACATCAGAAAAAAGTTTTTCCTTATCAAACAAAAAAAAAAGATAAGTGTAAGTAAATTACTACAGCTTACTAGCAATGTGTAATCTGAGTAGCAATCAACAATCAAAGGCAAAGAAATAGGTTAGAGAAGAGTTTCTACATGCAAAATGAGGAAACAAGATAAAGAAAGAAAGGGTTGGGGTAAGGAGTTAAAAATTTAAAGAATGCATTATGGCATTAGTATGAGGGTTATAAAATGCAAATGAGGTGTGATAAACGTAACTTACGTCTATTGTCGTTTCTATGAATTGTGTATCCAGTCTATTTAATTGATCTCATCTAATTATGTCTTTTCAGTCATGAAATTATTATCTATTTTAGATTCCTATTTACTTTTATTATATAAATTATCCTTAAAATACATAAAACAAATTTTTTAAAAATCACGAAGTCTAGAAAAACATAAATGAATAGGAAACATCGAAATCTTACAATGACTCATCCATAATTTTCCAACTTCAGCATGAAACATTGCGACGTTGTTGAGTACCCTCCCGTGACGACAATTTGCGAAAACGAATTTCGAATATCCCACTCGTGTTGGGCTTTAGGTCATTTTTTAAAACTTATATTGGTTTTATAATGCATGGACAACACGTATTTACCCTCTTTCCGTGTAGGTAGAAGTATAAAAAACAAAAACGTTTTCGAGTAAACTTAATTAAATTATTAATTACGGGGAGCCGGTGACCCAAATGTAGTTTATTTCTAATGTGTGCTTTATAAAAACAGACACATTACTAACATTTCAATTTGCTGTATAAAAAAGGCGCATGGAACTATGGGGATTTGTTGAGTACCCGCCCGCAATCGTAACCGGCTAAAACAATAGTAGACCGAGAGAAACTTTAAAACAATAATATTTAATATTAAAGCAGAATGCTAGGTCTTTTACAATCCCAGATCTTCATCGATCTTCATTCAGCACATTCAAAAGATGTAAAGAACGGAAATATCCACCAAATGAGCCTTGTAAAACTAAAATTGATATCAGTCAATAGAACTACATTGTAATGTGGTACTAAAACAACACCGTAATGCCTGCAGAACTCACTCACAACATTTTGAAGAAAACGAAGAA
Organism: Radix auricularia; assembly: GCA_002072015.1. Classification (NCBI taxonomy): domain Eukaryota; kingdom Metazoa; phylum Mollusca; class Gastropoda; family Lymnaeidae; genus Radix; species Radix auricularia. The sequence continues at coordinate 410,555 of MUZC01000140.1, forward strand.
ACTCCCAGCTGAATATATATATATATATATATATATATATATAT
>MUZC01000140.1:414813-453965 GCA_002072015.1 Radix auricularia
ACAGTGGAATGAGGGAAAAAAAGAGTTTATTTAATTTTTTTTTTTTTATTTTTTTTAAATTTTCAATAAGAGTTACATTATGCAGCAAATGGATGCGAGTTAGTAACATTTCTTCCAGCAACTCCTTTTGATATCTTGGTCTTTTTATGTATTAGCTAAAGCCATTAAATATCTTTTGGAATACACTGAGATAATAATTTTCATACGTATACGTAGCTCTAGGAACAAGTGTGCTGCAATGTTACATCAAAATAATAACCAAAACTCTTTGGACAATTCGACTAAGGGAGGTTTGAAGCCAAATACTTATGAGATTAGGGACTATACGAAATAATCGTCTTATGAAATTGTGCGAAGACCCAACAATAAATTTGAGATACAAAGGTTTTTGACTCAGGGAAGCTTGACTTAGCGAGTTCCAACTTTATATATATATATTTAAAGTAAAAAAAAGAAGAATAAAACAATACCATGACAAATGTTAAGTATAAATATCATATAATAGAGGACATCCAATAATTTAGAGTTAATACGCTGCAAAGTTTTATAAGGATACGTTAATATTTATTTTCTGGATTATAGGATTTGACACTCAAACAGATACTCAAATAAACAACAAAACAATATAAAAAAATGAATATATTCATTAGATACTAAATGTCTTTACACATGTTATAAAAACTTGTTTTTAAATTACTTTACTTGTCCATATTGGAATTTCGATTCCTCTTTTAAAAGAAAGTTCACATTGTCATCAACTCCAACATCTCTGTCCAAATCTACGTGACTTCTGAATGCAGATTGGTCGACACCAAGTAGCAGGCCACTTGAACATGTTGTGTTTGAATCTTCTTGCTTGTATTCCAACTGTATTGCGTCAGAAGCGGCACGATAATCTGAGTTAAATATTCTAAATCTGAATATCTATAAATACTGTTACATTTGGGAACATGCATGAAGCTATTTAATTATATATATATAAATATATATATATGTATGTATATATATATAGTAGGGCTGCGCAAATTAATAATTAATTTCTTGATTATTTGTTAAACATTTTAACGATTACATTATTTTATACGATTAATCGACCCATCACTTATAAAATTATTGAAAGTCAAAAGGTAAAAAAAAATATATATCTCTGATAAATAATATATTTCCTGACGATTACACGAATGTTTTACTTTAAAACGTTGACTGACCGGAATGTTCAAAATGTTAATAAATTTAGCCTAGCATGGTTCTAACACTTCGCCTGTTTATCAAACAAACTGAAATTCGTATTAAGCTAATGACATTAATTGAGTCTGAATCCAAGACATACAATGACGAGAACTCTCCTGGTTAATACTGCATTAAAAAATGGAGATGAAAAATCCATAATTTATTAAACCTCTACAACATTGGAAATTTAATGAACACCAATATCCGATAATGGCATAACTTTCAATAAGCACTTTGTGTTTACCAGTTATCCTCAGTTTCATGTGAATACTTTTTCACCATTTTAGACCCGCTCATCATTTGAAGTATTGACAACATACAATCTTGGTCAATAAGAGCAATTTCAGTTGTATTAATATGTTCCACCAATAATGATAAATTAATTGTTACTAATAACATTATTCGTTCCAGTTTTTTTTGCTTTAATCGAATAATTAATCTTAATTTTGTTAGTTAATGATAAAATTTCAATTAATCGATATCAGCCCTAATATATAGATATATATAAATAAAGATATGTATATATGTGTGTGTCTTGTATTTGTGTATGTATACATCAATGTATATTAAAACAAATTAACCCTTTAGCTTAAACATTAGGAATCTAACATTTGTGACATTCTATTTAATTTAAAATTATGTTAGACAAGTCAATCTATTTAAGTACAATTAAAAACTGAATATTCTATGAAAGTAAAAAATTGACCTAGATTGGCTTATATATACATATAAAAAATTTGCTAAAATACTACTCATGATAGTTAAATTTAAATCATCCGGTTATGCTAAAAATGGCTAAGTTAGATAATGCAATACATAATTTTGACTGATATCGTTTCTTTAATCACTTTTTGTTTTCCTAAAAAATCGAAGATGGTGATGGTGAATTAGTAAAATTGATGCATTCATTACTTACATAATAAAGCTAGGACTGCATATATCATCTTTATAGAGGCTAGAGGACACATTTTGTTTATATATGTGTATGGAACAATCCAAACTGTGGTATTTATTCTATTGCTAGCTCCTGGTCTAATTTACCTGTAAATAAAACATACGAGTTTATGTATTAAGTTGTGTAACAAAATTTGAGATCATGTGGAGATCGGCTGGATCTCATAAGTTTAGAGCCTCTGACTCATCACGCACACCAGCTGAAAAAACAACTCGACCACCGTGTCGAAGTGTTTGTTCAACCGGTCAAGCGCTTGACCGACGTTCCGATGGTCACGACTTCGAATCCATGCGAAAGCACCGATTTGTTTCCGGGGCCTAGGGCGTCTCTGAGTCACGCAGCTCCGACTGGGTACATAACATTAGTTAGGCGGCTGGGTAATGCGTTGAGCCCTCATAGCCGTGGCCTGTGAACGCTGCATCACTCGCCACCATATCATCCTTCATAGTCTGTGGACGCAATTATCTTCTGCATAGGAGTAACTCCTGTATATTTAAGATATAATAAGACATTGTATTTGCATATTTTTTCCAACAAAAAAAAAATTGTTTTTCTTAATTTCGTAACAAGAAAACATTTATTTTTCAGCCAACATGTACACAGGACGAAGCGAATATTTAAATAGTTTACTCGTCGATTTACGAAGGCCAATAATGATTGATTTTTCGGGGTAAAACCCTGCGATGTACATATAATTTGCATGCAATTTTAACTATTTAAAAATGATGAAATATCTATGGATAAACTCTTAGAAGTAACATAAATGCAAGGGTGAAATTGACACAAATTCAAATCGTAATATGTAGATTTTGATATGACAATATTGATGCTTTGAAATGACACATTTAATTAAAATTCTAAGAAAGCCACTCAAAGGTCATATTTTCTTATAGCAACTGCATGAGTTCAGAAAAGGACAGGTATGTTACATTTGAGGCGTATGACGCGAGCTAGGATCTTCAATTATTGCTGAAGAGGTATCATAATCACATATTCACTAAGAGTTATTTTTTTCTAAAATTTCTACATGTCAGGTATCGTTGTCACTAAATCATATTAAATAACAATTTAAAAATCTCGATCTTTAACTTAGCTTTTCGTTAAGTCTTTAAAATTAGATATAATGTCAAAATCTAAATCATCATTGCTTCCGTGACAGTCTATGTAAAGGTCACTCTTTATTCTGAAATTGTTTCCCTTACCAGCAATCTGAAGGGTGTTGAACCTTAAAACTTTTTCCTTTATAGGAAGTCCTGGAAATTTCATTGTATTTTAAACAGCGTTGTGTTTGGGCGAAGAATGGTATTATTATATTAAGCGTTGACGTATATTGCCTAAAAAATTTTTTTTTTTTTTTTTTTTTTTTAAGAAGAAGAAGAAGTAGCAGCTAAATGAACTGTTTCACTTGAAACTGGTCGTCTGTCATTGCACCAAAGCATATTGTATATATTTGTGTAAATATCATCTTCATCATCATCATCAGCCCCATGGATGGGATTGAATCAACTGCTGGCCGCCACTGGTCGTTGGGGAAATCGCATGGACATTTCAACAGATTTGAGCGGCGGCCAGCAGTTGATTCAATCCCATCCATGTCCAGTCCTTTATGTTGTCTAGCCAGCTTTGCCGTTGTCACCCTCTTTGCCGGCCTCTTTCCATGGTGCCTTGTGGGATACATTTTGTAAGAGTATTAAGTCGCAATCCATGACCGAATCGTGCCACCTTGCGTCTCTTAATTGTTGTTATAATTATTTCTTGATGAACTGCATTAGAGTTTATTGTTTCTCAGACCTAATCATTGGTCTTTAAATCTAAATAGAAGATCTTGAGAAAGTTCCTCATACATTTATTTTCAAAAGCCTGCAGCTTGTTTCCATGATTGCCATTATTGTCCAGGTCTCATATTCATAGTGGACAATGGTTTTAAAGAGAGCTCTGTAAAGTCTGAGCTTTGTTTGCACACTAATATTTTTGTTTCTTACTTTTTTGGTTGACTTGTCATTACTGCCCTTGCTGAAATAATTCTAGCTCAAATTTCAGCATCGCATGTACTATGTCTAGGTATATATGGCACCTAGATATTTAAAGTTATGTACTTTAATTTATTCACACTAAGGATAAGTACGAATTGCCGTTTTGATGCGGATCTGCCATAGATTCTTTAGCTTTTTGTATGATTAGGACGGTAGAGACCTTTTGAAAAACGTTCAAAAATGTGTATATGGTAAATGTTGAAGTAAACGAGCGGATTTACTTTAAGATTGTCTTAATTCATTTTTAACACTTGGAATTTAATGTCGAATTGAATATCAAATGTCAATATCTTTGTAGCCGGGTAAAAAAAAAAATATTGTATGCTTCTGTTGAAAACACTTTTTTAAAAAAAAGCCATTATATCTTTAGAAAAATGTTTCTTAGAATTTCTTGATTACTTAGAAACAGTTATAGTGGTTGGATGGATCAAAATTAAACAAATACAATATATCAATGGGAAGTGGTATCGAAATAAGAAATTCATCCCTTATAAAGATTATCCTTTCAGCTTCGTTTACGTAAATGTACGTGTTGTTAGACAGAGATGGAAGCATATTAAATGTAATTTCCATTTTAAACTACTCAGAAATGCATTTAAAAATAAGTGGTTTTGTGGAATTATTTTCATAGACTTTATATTGAAATTATATTTGCAATTTTTTAAATATGACAGTGTTAGTTTTTTGTGTTTTTGTTTTTTTTTGTCGAAACATTTGCAACATTTATCATTTAGTTTATTGGCATTTAAATACATAATCTTAACAAATTGTGTTTCAAATTAAAAAGTATTGATTCACTTAACTTAGGGTCCCTTTATACACCATAAATCGCCTAAGCCCGCTTCTTAGTTCTGTTAGACTTATGCTTTCTGCTTAACTTAAAATAAAATAAAACGCGACTGAAGTAAAATTAATATTAAGTAAGGTGGTTTTCTCTTATTTTAGCGTTATAAATAAAATCAGATAATTAGCTTTTTGACTTATAAATATATTAATACCAAGCTTTGTCCACATAAACCTATTAACATATGTGAATTTTCACTTTTATATGAACTGAACATGTCCACTCTTTTCCTTACGTTTTAAGCGAAAGGATCAATCTGGAATATTCTTGGCAGATGAATGAAAAGAAAAAGGTAAAAAAAAAAAGGGTGTGGCATAAAAAAGTGTGCTAAATGATATATATATATATATATATATATAATTTTAAAAAATATCATTCTTTAGCTGAAAACGTAAATAAGCAACGAATCGAACTCCTCATTTGTTAAAAAATTCAATGGAAAAGACGTAAACAATGTAAAGGTTAGCCTGACCGGACGTAACAAAACAGCAAACGTTTCGGCAAAGAGCCTTTATCAACGAACATACAAGACACAAACAAAACGAAAATAAAAATAAAAAATGAAAAAACCTATACCTTGTTTACGTCTTTTCCATTGAATTTTGTATAAGCCTGATTGCAGTCCTACCCCTCATTTTGTTCATTAGTTAAATAGCAACATGTTAGATATGGGTATCAATCGGTTAATAGGACCTCTATAGAGTAGTGGACAGAATGGAAAATATTTATTAAAAATAGTATTGATGTTTTCGTGTTTTTGTTTTTTATTCATTAGAATTTCTTTATTTTAGTTTTATCAGCGAATTAAAGAATACATGTGTTTTATTCTTAATGCATATCTTTTGCTACGTTGAATCTATACTTTTGAGCAATGTTTCTATGAAGTATTTTAATTTATTTGAATACACTATTGATTTGTTTGTTTAGTTTCATAGCACTCTATATTAATTACAAGTGTCTCAAAATTAGAGACTAATATTTTTCATATGTATAATTCTAGCCATCTAAAAGTTGTCTTCTCAAGTGTAATCCCAGGACTAAATTTAGTTATTACCAGAAGACCGAACTTAAATTTTCGCACATACATACATACTTAACAAATAATTATTGGCATATCCAGTTGCAAGGAAGAAAAATATTCCAAGTTAATTTTAGCTTATTCTATATGTTTTATCACAAATAGTATAATATTTATTTTAGTCGTCTTCCATACTCATCACTAAGTCTCCAAATTCCCGCGTATCAGAGGAATGCAAATCAAGTATTTTAGCCACTGCTTTTAAATGCAATTAGTGTAATGTAATAATTTGGCCCCTTACCGTAAGAGTAGTCAGGAATAAATGAAGAATTGGTGTCTGATTAATGTTGTGGTCAACAAAATATTGAATTATTCAATAGTATTTGAACACATGAAAAAAGTTGTGGACAATTTCCTATTAAAACGTGAACATACACAAAATTGCTGAAAAATTAGAGCAAGTATGATCCCTTTCTTTCTGTTTTACCAACTTAAAATTTTTAAGTATCACGTTTTGAACATACATTAAATGTTATATATAGATGTGGGAAAATATGAATACATTTTATGCACGCATGCGCAGCGTCAAACCCAATATTTTAAGGAAAACTAAAAAGAAAAATTAACTTATTATCAGTGGTTTATCAGTGGTTCTCAATTTAATTGACTAGATACCACAATGCTGAAGTTTATTTAAGATTACCACCGCGTACTATTACAGTAAGCTTTGCACTTCCTCCTCCGTCTTCTTTTTTTAAACATTACTTTTTATTAATGCATTTCTTTAAAGCTCGGGGAGTTTCTAAAGATTTGAGAATCGTACACATCAAGTTAACCCAAAGACTAAAAAAAACAAGAAATAATTTAATTTACAAATCTAAAGTCAGCTACGATTCTGGCGGCTTCAGACTTGATTTATGAATTTATGCCCATATTTGTTTTACGGCGAAGGCCAGATCAAATTTTATAGCAGTGCATTAGCTGTGGCCACAATAAAAGATAACGCGTTGTATCATAAGTGGGCTTATTTTTTCAATCAACATGTCGTGTGAGAGCGGTCAGCAAACGGCCCAATTCATAGGGCATTCTTGATAGGTTCGTGAAATGATTCTAATTTAAATACCATTTTATTAATCGACTGAAGATATACAAATAAAAGCTAAAGCCCTGACTCACTCACTCTATCACTAATCACTAGGACTCCAAGTTCCCGCGTAGGAGAAGCATGTAATTTAAGGTAGTTGTTGAGTACATTCTCACAATGATAATGGGCTGGAAATTTTTTTTTAAAAGATATCACTCAAGAGCGGCGAGGGTCCCGGCAAAACTATAGTTTTTTTAATGATACAAAAAAACCAAAAAAACAAACAAACAAAAAACAAAAAAACAAAAACAAAAACAAATGGATGGATCTTGACTAAAATTAATAGAAAATAAATAGATAAAAAATAATAATAATAAAAAACTTGTTGCCCCTTTTTAAAATACTATACCGCAAAAAACTATGGTGAAAACAGTGTTGCTATAGGGAGCTGAGACATTGTGAACAACGGTTGTAAACCTGACCAGGAAAAAGTCCTTCATAAATATATATATATATATATATATTAGGACTGTGGTGATTAATGGTTAATTTATCGATTAATCGGTATCATTTGTTTCGATTTAATTTTTTAATTGATAAAGAAGCGCTAAAATAAAAGAAAATGTTGTTTTCCTTCTTCTTTAATCTCCTATAGACTTTCTATATTATGAAATAATTGCATATTAATAATAAATAATATAACAGCCCAGGTCACTCACTCACTCACTGGATGTGGAACGCTGAGGAACGATGTACGACAGTCTACATCAGTTAGTTGAAAAATCGTGTGGCGATTAGCGCTGTAAAAATATTTAATATTATGACGCCATTGTTTGGTTTGCATCGGTGCGCAAAATACAACCCCTATTATTAAATAATTTGCGTACATTTCAGAAAGTTTAATATTTCGTATTTATTAATAAAGGACAAGTAAGTTGGGCTTTTGAAAAAGGTTGGCGCCGTAGGCGCCCCTAAAAAAAGTGGGCGCCGCAGGCGCCACGGTGCCCCGGCACAATCTAGTTAATAATAATGTATATATTTTTTACGTTCAAATTTCTCCATTAAAAAAAAAAAGATTTTAAAGTGTTAACTTGAAATAAGCAGTTTGTTTTTTTAGAGCAAAATTATTTTATCATCAAATTTCTCTATTAAGCTGTTTTGCTCTTATGTATATAAAATGAATTTGGCATTTTGATCCAAGGGCATAAACTTTAATGGGCTGTTTAATTTATATATTTTTTTTATTGCTACTATGTTTTTAAAATTTTTGATGATGTTTTATTTTATTTCATAGCTAAATATTAAGTTAAAATAAAATTAAAACTTGTCAATTACAAATCCAGATTTTTAAAATGTTATTGTAATAAGCTTCATATATATATATATATATATATTTTGTACAAATCAGTGGACATTAATGTAACATGCCTTGAAATAACACTTAAGAAATTAGCCATATTCTCCGTTGTTAATATTCAATTTTTCCCTTCGTTTGCATAACTTTGATTTCATTTGTTTTGAGTTGCTTTTAAAAAAAATATTTTAGTTTAGAATATTGATATTTTAAAAAAATTTCTTTAAAAGATTGAAAATAACTCATTAAAAAAAATGGTAATAATAATTATAATAATATGATAATTTATATAACGCTGTATCCCAGCAAGGAGACGGGCTCACATTGCTTTACATAGAAATAACAATACATGCATTAATGAAATAAACATTCAAATCATACTAACTACATAAATGACAATACGTTATACATAACTACGTTAATCATTAAGAGAAATGTTGTTTCACTAATTTTCAAAATACAAGTGAATAGATTAGTCTTAAGTGCAGTCTTAAAGGACTTTTGGCACTTGAAATACTATGGATGTGTAATGGAAGAGAATTCCATTGATTGGCTGCACAAAAAGAGAAGACCTTTCGTTAAATGTTTTAGTTCATGTCTTAAGAAAACCGAGACTGCGTGTATTTGCAGAAGAGCGTAGCTTACAACTTGGTAAGTAGACCAACAAAAGTTCAGTAAGATAACCTGTTTTTTTTTTTACTTCCCTTGAAATCTTTAGCTAATGACACCATACATCTTTACGTTAAGGTTCAATTAAAATATAGGTTAATTAACCGGTAATCATTCAAAATTAAACGATTAAATTTAAATTAATCGAATACAGCCCTAATGTGTGTGTGTATAGTGTATATATATATATATATGTACATATATATATATAGATATATATAGATATATATAGATATATATATATATAATGTATGTGGGTAATTACATTTTAGAAAATTCGTATGATTTACTTTTCAGCTGTCAGTTACATAATCACAGTAAAAATCTATATAATTGATAGGGACACAATTTTTAGGACGGTTCCTTCTACTATGCAGATGCTTTTAGTATAGTTTTTTGGAATTGTTATTTTTGCCTGAAAGCTGTACATTAAAAGTAAGGAAATGTAAATAAAAAAAGAGAAAAATTCAAATGCATTTCTATATTGAAAATCTTTAAGTGAATGTTCAAAACGAGTATTTTTTGTGTGAATTATTTTTCATTTTTTTTTTTTTTAGTGGTTATAATTATGTAATTAGTTAATGATATCTATGTGGAAAGAAATAATCCTAGATAAATTAATATATCTCTAAAGTGGATTTAAAATATTTGTTCTCCTTTTTAAAAAATAATTATTTGCGTGTATTTATTCTTATGTTAAGGGATGTTTCATGTTTAATATTTACAAATTATATATTAATTGAATACTACTCTTTGGGTTTTATTAAGCGGATCTTTTCCTATTCAAATAATGTTATATATCTCCAATATCTTTTAATTACACTTGATTAATTATTGTCTTTACCAATAAATGTTTTAATACTGAATCACAAATCAATATTTCTCCAACTTAAATCATTAATTGTTTTACTTGATTATTCCTCTAAATGTGCTTATTAAAGTAGTTCATCAATGATATAAACATGCACATAGAGGGCTATTACCAATGCTGTAATGTCTTGTAACCTAAGCTAAACACATTTACAATTGAAATTCTGGCTACCAGACTAATAAAGAGAATTATATTAACCTAAATGCAATTAATCTAAACTCACTTATTTAAGTTGTGCTGTGAATTAAACAAATCATGTATCCGGAGTACAAAAACCAGTTAAAAATAATTTTTGAGGCCTGTCACCCGTCAATTTTTTTTTATTCAGAAGACACATCTTCGGTTGTGTTGCATTATTATTTCGAAAGTCTAGATTAAATCTTATAATATAGACACACACACACACACACACACATACACACACATACACACACACACATATATATATCATTTCCATATAAAACACCTATAAAAAAGCACCGATTAAAAATTTATAGTTATTTTTTACAGCATTAAGTTGTGAAAGGACTATACTGTAAGCCTCGTGCTTTCAAATAAATCTTCATTGACGTAAAAAACGCTTTGCCAAATTTTATTGCAAGTTCTTACAAATGATTTACACTGTCATTACTGTCACAGTTTCTTAAAAATTTTTTGGAAGCTTTATTACATTTACTAAATTTATAATTTCGTTTTTTAGCCCTATGACATGAGAAGGGGGTTTTGTAGTTCCTAATCTCACAGCTGCCGTTGCAAATATTTTATGATTTTAATTACTGTCGCGACGTGGGGTCATAAATATATAAACGTGTATATAATCGGTTGTTGAAAAATTTGTTTGAAAAAAATATAAAAATAAATTAAAAAAAAAAATATTTTGTACCCTAATAATTCTGCGTAAATTTGAAGAAAATGTGATTTAAAAAATAATATTAATATTATTATTTATTTTTTTAAAATATATACAATTATTGATACAAATATCTCCAATCTAAACAAAACGTGTTTCAGAATTACATGAATTTTTTATTTCCTTAAAATACATTTTAACATTATTTTTAATTCAATTAATTTAGTGTCCACTTTCTTTAATAATAAAAGAAATAACCTTCTCTACGTATGGTCCATTTAATAACGTAAATAAAAATCTAAATGTTTTAAGATATAATATATCATATACAGTAAAATTGCTTTCTCATATGATGGCTAAAATAATTATATCTAATAAGTGGTTACCGGACTAGGGATATAGTTATACCAAATGTAGTTCACATGAAATTGATGAATCATTTGAAATTTTAATATCGACTTGAATGGGCTATTACTGGTTTTTTTCAGTACATGGTAAAAAAAACAAACAAACAACAAACAAACAAAAAACAAAAAACAAATTTTGTGTCACACATGTTTTTAAGATATTAGATAAATCTTATTAAATATAGTTTGAAAATAAATTCATATAATTCAATTTAAAAAACAAACACACCAAAAAAAGGCGATTGTAGAAAAAAAAAAGTGGATTTTAAGATATAATTTAGAAAATATAATGCCTTTCCGGAAAGGGCAAAAAACAAGAATTGCATATCTTAGTTAAACAGCAACATATTCGATATTGCACAATATCGGAAAACGTGACACTTTTGGTGATTTGTAACAAAAATGAAAACATATTTATAAAATTTTAATTTGTTTTAAAATGTATTTTTTATCCTACCTTTGAGGTCTATCAGCATATTAAAAACTACATAAGATTTATTTCGACTGCGATCTGCAATGCCTTCTTCGTTTGATCTAAGGCATACAGAAATATTTACATGCAATATTTTAAATGTGAACTTTTTTGGATACTTTGGATTCCATCGCAGCTTAGTTTCTTCATTTTATTTTTTATTTTTATTTTCGTTTTATTTCTGTATTGTATGTTCGTTTAAAAAGGCTCTTTGCCGAAACGTTCGCTGTTTTGTTAGGTCCGGTCAGGCTAACCATTACCTTGTTTTCGTCTTTTCCGTTTAATTTACTATAAGATCTACAGGTTGCACAATTACGTTCACATGTAACTTTAAAATTTATAGACCTTTAACATTTAAACGTTCTTTAGTTTTTATTTGGAAATGGTCCCAACATAAATTATCAATCGAATGCTAATAATAATTATTAAGAAGTATTAATTTGGCAGTCACTTTAATTTGCACTTTATGTAAATCGAATTTTTTAAATAATATCTATCAGTTTTTTTATACGCTATACTCTGTTCATACATGGTTTAATATTTGTTAGAGACTAAAAGTTAATTTTAAAGGGAGGGGAAGGGGGAATAAGAAGTAATATAATAATACGTTTTATTTTACTCACATTTTATTTAAGTGATAACTGAAAAGTAATTTGGAAAAACAAAGTTATTGCAGTTAAATTATTGCAGAAAAGTTAATTTAAAAAAAAATTCATTCTTTGTTTAATTTATAATCACAGAGTAATATACTATGTGCATAAGCAAGTTTTTACTTTGGGATTAAACTTACCACCACAATAGGACGTCAGTATCTACTTTATATTGAGAGGAATGAGTTTGAGGTCGTTATTTACCTAAAATGCTGCAATTTATCATCGGAGGTTTTTTAAATAAGACAGGGCTTCTAGATGACTGTATACCACATTTGGGGATACTTAAAGAGACTCAAAATTAAGTTTAAACACTTGAGAAAGAATGATGAACTAAGCTCTTCTTATCCTCTCAAAGCGACATTCGTGGATCGTCAACGGGGATGTTTAATGTCACAAATATTTATCTCGTTGAACACTTAAGACGATTAACGTGGCGAAGCGCCCGGGAGAGAACCTATGTCTGATTCCATCACCCCGGTAAAATATCTTGAGAGTGTAAAGAAAAAAGAATTGTTATTGACCAAGTTATGCAAAGGTAACTCTAAAATTTAAGGCTTAAAATTTATTTTTAAAATTGTATTCCTAATTCAAAATTAACATTTACATTTTTTTCATTTTGGCACAGTCTTTGATGTATTAATTTTGTCAGCATCATAGCAATTTTCAGTGTCTTTTGTTTGTCTACCTTGTTTTAACTATTTTGTTTGAAATTATTAATGTATTAAAAATTAACTTAACTAAAAAGGAGCTCCTTGCGCAGCTGGAATAACTTATGATAGCTCTAGGCAGTATTCCAATCATTATTATATTTAAGCCACGGAATGTTCCAGTCTTAATATATTCATATTTATATCCCATAAAATTGAATGGGCTTGATTTCAGTGTTTCATGTTACTGTGAGGTAAAATATGTCTTGCTTCAAAATATGACGAGAGATACTACATCTAATTTGAAGATAAAATTATTTAATCATACATTATACTGCCTGGTGAACGAAATCTTGAACCGTATCTCCTTAAACCCCAATAAGCTTATTTTGAATTTTAGTGGATATGTTTGTTAAACATTTTCACTCCCACATTTGAAGCTGGATCATACTTTGATAGCAAGTGAACCAATTCCAGAATATAGTCAATATTTGCAGTAGTATAGTAACCTGTGTCTCCAAAATTCAAAGTTAGTTGGACACTTCTAACCGGACATTTACATCCCGGACACTTCCATCCTGGACACTTCCATCCTGGACAGTTCGACCCAACGAGATCAATCACATAAAGTTGCGTCGCTAGTTTGTTTCGAACCCGAGCGATTCGACCCTGGACCCTTGACTACATGACGTTTCATCCTTAATGTGTTTTGACCCCTTCCTATTTACACCGTAGAAATTTAAATATTTTTTTTATAAATATGCTTTTTAAAATTATCATTTTAAAAATTATATTTTGGTATAAAATTAATTTTCCTAAATATTATTGTCCATTAAAAATTGCAGTTTGAAATCATTATTAAGTTAAACAAGGACACCCAGTAAAAATTGAACCAAATTCATGATTATGATAAACGTGGCATTTCTCTGAGGTAGAAAATCCTTCCAAACCTCTCAAATCCCACACCCGATGTAATCCGACATAAAAAGACAATGTTGTAAGATATTCCTTTCTAAAAGTGCCTACATTCTCTCTGCCCAACTCACTGTATTTACCTAACCTTTACGCCTCTCTAGCACAAGGCGTGCTTTAGGGGTAACTGAGTTTAGCCTAGTCATTATGAAACGCCTAAACAAAATGCAAAAAATGATGATTTAATTAAGGTCACAGCAGCTTGAATGTTATTGTCTGCTAGGGAGTGGTATAAACTATAGACATTGTTTACTTTAAACACTGACAACTGTGTAGGTCTTATTAAAATCATTATGTATCTTATCTTATCTTATCTTATATGTTACAGACGCTCCTTCTGTACAGAAGATTATTGCGTCCTACGTATTTCTATGGTTTGTGTTTAGTCCTGTATTCTTACTAGAGTTTTAAAAGATGATAAAGTGGTGGCTTTCCTGGTTTCTTCAGGCAACCCATTCCACGCCCGAATACCGGACGGAAAGAAAGAAAACTTGTATGTGTTTGTTCTTGCATATGGAATAAGAAAGGTGTTTTTGTCTTTATGTCTATTTGAGGGTTGTGTTAGGTTATCTTTGTGTTGTATTTCTAAATTAGAATTAATTGCCTTATGTATTATTACTAATTTACTCTTGGTTCTTCTATCCTCTAGTGTTTCAAGGTTTAATGATTTAACTAATGGTGTTACTCTTGTCAGTTTTGAATATTCTCCAGTAATGAATCTGGCAGCTCTTTTTTGGATTTGTTCTAACTTATCAATATTTTCTTTGGTGGTGTGCGAGTATTAAGGAACATAGTAAACAAAAGTGAATGGAAGTTTGCGCGTTTGTAATGGTTTTGTTTAGCATTATTCAAAAATATAATAATACAACAATTTACTTTTATTCTTGTTACCGCAATAAAAATCTTTCAAAGACATTTATCCATAGAGTAAATTACCACTACAGAAACGCTATGTCGTACGAAACACTATTTTATTAAGCGTTCTCTGTATGTTTATTTGCTTGTATAACACAAAAACGAACATGCATAAGTCGAAATAGTCCATTTTTCAATATAATTTCATCGTTTCGTTTTCCGGGAAATACTATTATGTGAGTAAATTTGTGTCAGCATATTGAACCTTGCGCTTTGTGTGCTGTCAACTTCCCTAGGAAGAACAATGGTGATATCCGGGTTAAGACTACTTTTCCTGTTTGATTTGGAAAACTCTCTTTTTGGGATTGCATAATCACTTACTAAGAGGTCAGTAACCACTCTGTTAAACTTTGCAATACTTTTTAATAGTAATGTTCTTTTTAAAGTGGTGTTTACGACGAAGTAAGCTTAACGTTGGTTTTTACTTCGTACGAAACGCTTATATTTCTGCAGAAAAAAAATAGATATGGGACTAACTCTTGGCCTCTAGAGTTATTTGAAAATAGTAATGTTTGTTTTGAGGGCATGTTAACGTTGAAGTATAATTGTTTTATTGTAGAATATTACTTCGGGGCAAAAACTTATTCATGTAGGAAAATTAAGGTAAATATCTAAGTCTAGTCTATATCTAGACTCCTAAATTTTTATTAGAATGAAAATTAAATAGAATATAATTATATTTCAGATTTAAAGCAATGTCTAGCCTAAAAACAAAACAACTCCCAGATGTAATCAATGCGGCATTGGCTAGTATTAGAAAAAAAAACACAACAAATTACACAAACTATTTGTGTAAGGAAACAATAAATTAAAGCTTTATTATCAACTAATACAGATAATGGTAGACGTTTCGGCTCATGCCTTCATCAGTACAAAAACATTTACTTACATAGATCTTAAAATTAAAATATATTAAAGTCTATGTGATAAAATGAAAAGAAAAGAAAAACAAAAAAAAAAACACGGACATAGAATATAAGAAAAAGGAGGAAGTTGACGTATCTAAAGTAACAGTGAAAACCACAACGGGAAAACGATTTTGCAGGCAGGTAAAATTGTGGATTTGGTTAATTCCATATGGAGCCAACGTACCAAATCGTTTTCTGAGTCTATTTTCCATGTTGACTCTAACATGGGTATTGGTTGCATATAGAATACCAGTAACTACAATATCCAAAATGCCATCGTGGTCAACACTGTTAAAATGTTTAGACACAGGACACTGAGCCTGTTTATTTATATTGTACAGGTGTTCTCTAAACCGATCTCCGAGACGACGACCTGTCTCACCCACATACATTTTATTACATCTCTTGCAAATAATTGCATAAATCACGTTGCGACTGGTGCAAGTGAATCCATCTTTTATTACGAATTGTTCAAGAGGGAAAGAAATTTTGTTAATTTCAACCACATATGGACAAGTATTGCAACGGTTACGGTTGCAACATTTTGTTCCAATATGTGCTTTCATTGTGGGAATGTTACTTCTTACAAGTATGTCTCTGAGGCTTTTATCTCTCCGGAAAGCAAAAAAAAAGGTGGTTTTTTGAAGACCTGCTGAGTTAGAGGGTCAGCCATAAGGATTGATCGGTTTTTGAGAATCACCTGGCGGGCCTTAAAATTATGGGGATGGAAAGTTAAAACAAATTTGCATCTATCACATTGATCGTGAACAGATGATGTAAATGTGTCCTGTCTGGTCATGCCTTTGCCTTTAATTCTATTGACAGCTGATGTTAAGATTATTTCCGGGTTTGACCTTCTTCTAAAAACGTCCAGCATCTCATCACTTATTTCCAAGAAGTCTGCCTCATCACTGCAGAGTCTTTTAAGTCTTAATAGTTGTGAAAATGGGATTGAGTTCCTACAAGATTGAGGATGGGACGATGTATATAGAAGGAAACTATGGCTGTCTGTAGGCTTGTAAAAGATGGATGTTGATATTTTGTTTTCTTTTAATTTTTTTTGTATGTCCAAAAAGTTAACAGCACTTCTATGAATAGTTGATGTGAATTTTATTGAAGGATGGAAGCTACCAATGAAGTCAATAAAAAAATACGCAAAAAAGGTGTTTCTCAGGCGGTAGCTTACTGGGTCAGCTAATATTGCTTTTACACTCTAACCTCGCATAGTATTACACAAATGCTTTCACATTAAAGTAGTCTTGTGGTCATACTACTTTTAGATGCTTTTATTTTTACTCCACGCCGAGCGGTTTAGAAACTAAGCCTTAAAAGCAAGAAGTCATGCTAATTTTAGCGTTAAGTGTTTGCAAAGTGGTAATTTACTCTATATATTTTAAAAACCCAATATTAAATTAATTTCGTTTTGAAGTGTGTTTGGGATAGGATTGGAGATGCTTAAAAAATAATGGACAATAAACTAAAACTCATGTTTATAAATAAATTTAAAAAAAGAAAGAATAATTGTTAAGAAAAATAAAAAAAATTACATTGTAGAATTGTATGGGTCGAAACTCCTTGGATCAAAACGTCCTGTGGTCGGACTGTCTGGACTGGAATCACCCCGTATCGAATCGTCCGTGGTTGCAACGTCCTGTTCTCGATCTGACAGGGCCGAATAATCCGGGGACATAACACCCGGGGTCCAAAGGTCCGTAAGTTCCTCTTATGGAAGGATTTAATTATGTCATTTTTTCCTTTTACAAAACTCCAAGCTGTTTATTTCCTTATAGTTTCATCTTTTTAAGTCAAGTTTAAAGCTGCGTGCAGATATGTGTCCTTGTGAGACAAGCTGCGACTTGGGACTCCAAGGGCAAGAGGAAAAGAGGTCAACTCAAAATGATATAAAATGAAACTGGAAACAGACTAAAAAAAGAGTGGGTATATTTGGGGACAGTAAGAGCGATCGGAAAAGGGCCGAGATGCCTGGAGAGCCTTTGTTCATTGTCTATGCCCCAGATGGGACGACATGCAATGATGATGATGATGATGATGAAGCAGAAAATTGTCAGTTCAGCAACATTGAAATACAAAAATGTAGATTCATTATGTAGTTTAAAAATGTGACCTTTGATAAGTTAACATACCTTAATATTTTTAATTCAATTCTCTCATCAATTTGTGTCCTTGATTTTTTGTTACTTTATTTAATTTTATATTAACGCTTCTCTTTTAACAAGCAAACTAATGCGATATAAGTTTATACCGCAATAATGGTTATACCCGTAGCGATCAATGGGCTCTTGTTTCATATGTAAAGGTTAAAGTAACTTTCTTTTCTAAAATATTATATGCGGTGTAATTGCACAAATCAATTATTTTAAAAGCATTGACCACACCATCTAAATTCTGATTTTCTAAATTTTGTTCGAAGATGGTTAATATAAATATGGATATAAAATTTTCGGCCGTAGAAAATTGTGCATATTTT
Source organism: Radix auricularia (assembly GCA_002072015.1). NCBI lineage: Eukaryota > Metazoa > Mollusca > Gastropoda > Lymnaeidae > Radix > Radix auricularia. The sequence goes on from MUZC01000140.1 coordinate 433,184, forward strand.
AGAATAGTCCGTTATTTTTTATTTTTATTATCACTTATTTGTATGTTAAACTTTTTTATGTTTAAAGTTACACTTTCTTCTAACATTTTAATTCTTAAATGCAAATTAATAATGATGAATTTGCTGGCGCTAAAAAGATTGCCGCCTGGGACATTTGCCCTCCCCTTTGCATCCCCCTTATTACGCCCCTTTAAATGGATTCCATTTTGTTTGCTTTTTTCCCCACACACTTAAAATAATCTAATTTTTTAAACAATTTATAGTAGTGATACAAACTTGTTTTAAGTAAACAGGTAACTATAACGATTCTAGAAACTACTAACTTAACTTGGAGATTGTTTTGACACAGTTGTATTTTTTAAAAAGCCGAACTGAATGAAGTCTGATGAAATCGGTTGACACTGTAACCATGCTAGGTAAAAACTAAAAAATAAACACCTGGAAATGAGTGAGCTAAAAACGTTGAAACAGGACGACAATTTTACGACAATAACGTTCTTTAGCCTTTACGTTCTTGCACAGGATAGTCTTTTTACTGATGCACTGATCAGATAATTGCACGGGTAACTCATGCCCAGTTTAAGGAACATTTTAATTCTGACCAGAGAAATTATTTAACGTCAAATATAGTAATATGTATTTTCCTTAATTTATTTTTTTAAAAAGAATATTACATTTTTACCATTGATTTAATTTTAGCCCTCATTTCCATAAAACCGATTTAAAATTACCATCTTCATTCTAAATTCATTTTTAATTTATTTAATCGACTGATTGTTAATTGATTTGTACCGTTGCATTAAACATACTTCATAAGCTCTGACATCCCCTCAAAAACGGTTTAAGTATGTCCTTCTATCGTCACGTACCAGTACTAAATCAATCAAACCTTGGCATTTTAAGTGTCAAAAAAAAACCCATGTAACTCAATTTCCCACGGATTAACAAAAAGATATTTTGGCAATTAAGTGAGCACGTGACTGATTTATAAACTTAACAGCGCAAAAACAAACTTTTGCCCTGCTAATTACACATAGTCCTATTACTGATTTGATGAAACATACGATTCTAAATATTGATCAGGTGAATTAATATCATTTAAACTAGAGAAAACTTCAAATTATGATGTTGACATGGTGAAATGATATAGACAAAAATATTTTTGATGGGTTCGGACAGTTAGCTTTTTTTAAAATTATAAAAAATATTTATAAAAAGAAATAATAATTTTGTTTCAAATTAAATAATATTCTAAAAACATTTACAAACACAATTGTTTACAGGTTAAAAACTAAAAATCAAAGAATTAAAGGGGTCGATGGGGAACAAACTTGGTGACATCACAAGAAGTGACACCAGAATGTGAGAGTCTGTATTTTCTCGTCATTTAGCATTGGAATATTCGGATAAGGACTGAAAAAAACAACAACGCCCAAATTAATAATCTGTAAATTATCAGTGTTGTTTAAGAAATCAAGTACAACAATAAGCCTCAAAGTGGAAATCCTCATGAGATAAGGAATATATTGTCCTCCAACAACAACATTTAAAGGAAAACTTAACTTGTTACCAAGGATTACATCTACGTCGTAAGTAACATCACTAACAGGAAAACAACAACAACAAAAAAAAAAGCTATACATGGTACAAGGCCGGCTTTAGGCTTAGGCAAACTAGGCAGCCGCCTAGGGCCTCCGATTAGGGGGTGGGGCTCACACAGGAATCATAGAAAAAGAGTATATATCTTTATAGTCAAAACTACGACCTAAGTCTCAACATCTAGAATCATTCAATAAGTGCAAGACCTTAACCAGCTGTTTTATTTTTAAATAGTGCATGTTTATTATGTAAACTTTTAACATGTACATTATACCGTCCAGACACATTTTCACAAGAAGGACAAACGCAAAACCTTCGATTTCGCTAAAAATAAAACTATTTAATTTTAACATTTTAAAAAGAAAACATATACAATTTAAATGCAAAATTCTTTTCTAAGAAGCACAAATATAAAAACGATTTTAAGTATGGGTTTAGCTGTTGAAATTTTGTGTCACTGACTTACTGACTGACTGATTTATCAACAATTCTCCAAATTCCCGTGTAGGTAAAAACATGAAATTTTAGGAAGTTGTTGGGTACCTATTAACGACAAAAATTGGAGTAAAATAACTTTAAAATCTTGTTCATGTGGGGCCGGGGGTTATTTTATTTTTTTTAAACCTTATATTGGGCTCTATAAAAATTGAAAATAATTAATTTTCATATTTCCCGTGTAGGTAGAAGAATAAACCTTTGGAATTTTTTTGAGTACATGCTCTCGACGATAATTTTAAGAAAAAATAGAAAATTTCCCATTAATGGGGGCCAGGGCCACAAAAAGTTTTTTCCACATATTAGCTATAAAAATTGAAGATCACTAATTCTTCTATTTCCTGTATAGCTAGAAATATGAAACTTTGGAAATATTTTGCGTACACGCTCCCGGCAAAATTGGCCAAAAATAAAGTTAAAACTCCCTCTCATGGGGGCCGGAAGCCCAAATATAGTTTTTCTTATAATAAAAATTGACTCATCATTAATTCTCAAATTTTCCGTGTAGGTATGGTCAGGAAATTTTGGGAAGTTGTTGGGTACCCTTTCACGACGAAAACTGGCAAAAAAGATTTTTTCAAAATCTCGCTCATGTTGGGCCGGTGTCCCAAATTTTTTTTTCCTTATATTGGCTTTATAAAAATTGAAAATCACCAATTTTCTTATTTCCAGTGAATGTAGAAGCATGAAACTTTGAACATTTTTTGAGTACATCATTCCTACGATAATTTGGCCCCAAAAAAGTTAAATTTTCCACTTATGGGGGCCGGGGTCCAATACTTTTTTTCCTAATTTGAAATATATAAAAATTGAAAATCAATAACTCTTATTTTCCCATATAAGTAGAAGCATGAAACTGTGGACATTTTTTGAGAACACGCTCGCAAAGTAAATTTTCTAAAATAATGTTAAAACTCTCTCTCATTGGGGGCCGGGGCCCAAATAATTTTTTTTTCTTATTTTAAAAACCGACTTATCACTAATAAACTTTTCAAAATGGTTCGTACATTCTAAAAGGGAAAAAAAATTAACATTAATTTGAATAATTAATAACTACATTTTTATGATACGATTTCTTTTAAAAATTTACCACACAGCTAAAAATTTCTTTTTAATAATTTTAATTTGCCCAGTCCTACATAATTGTATGTGATTTTAGTGATAGCATTTAAAGAACTTGGATAAGTATTAACTTTGTTCAATCCATCTAGTGATCTGTACAATGTATCTTGAGGTAGCGGTTTTGGCGGCAAATCAGTTACTGTATGACATGATTTTCATTATTAAATGGAAAAGACGTAAACAAGGTAAGGGTTATCCTGACCGGACGTAACAAAACAGCGAACGTTTCGGCAAAGAGCCTTTATCAACGAACATACAAGACACAATTAAAACGAACATAAAAATAAAAATGAAGGAACTTAGCTGCGGTGAAATCCAAAGTATCCAAAAAAGTCACCGCAGTTTACAATGGACTTAGAATTCCTTCGGTAACTTGATGCTAATACGACTAACCAACAACAATGGTGTGGGATATTGAGAGTGGGGGTGGGTAAACTGACTGTAGTCTGTTATATTATATATTTTAAAATCTGGGGAGCCTTGTAAGCAGCCTATGATTTTGGTATCGTCCCTTCACTAGCGTTCGTTTTTAAAGACCGTTTAAGTTTAAATATAACGTCGTTTTGCGGTGATTCCCAGATTGAGCGATACTGTGCCTTCAAAGCTACTTGCTTGAATTTCAAAAGCCGGCGATTGCCATAGTACCAGAAGCAACACAGCGCTGAAAGCAAAACGCAAGTGAGCTGTGACAAAGAGAGAATTTGGGCGGTTCCAATAAAAAACGGTGACATAATAGGGTGGTCGAGCTAATCTAGCTCGAGGTAAGTGGGTTCGACTGTATATATATATACATATATAATTTAATTAACATGTCACTTGTTTAAAACATAGAATACTGTGTGTAGCCAATAGGACTATAATGTCATGCATATTTTTTTTGTTTAGTATCTAATATCAAATAAAAGTCAGAAAACTTTCCTTTGTGTACATTAATTAGTAGACAATTACAAGTTATCAAATTAATAGCATCGACAAATAAAAAAAAAATTATAAAATTATATTATTTATCTAAATTAACTTTAAAATGTTCTTTTTATATTTCATGATATCTGAGAACAAAAACTTATATTGATAAATTTATTAAAATTATTAATAATTACAATTTTGTGAAAAATGAGACACTCTAAAACTAACCTTTTTATAGTTACAATTCAGATAGGGTGCAAAGTATGAATTTCATCAACATTCTTATCGAAATCACTTGTTTTTCCAGTTTATAAACATTGTCCAGAAGATTTAAATAGAAATCTGTACATGTTTCCAACGATAAATTAATATCTCGAAATAGTTTTAGCAGCCAAGTCGGTTTTCATTTTACACACAATTGATATGATTAGCATATCTTAGCAAATGACGTCCGTTCTCTTATCTTTCTAGTGCTACCAATTGACGTCATTTGAAAGCACCAGTGTTATCGTTCATATTGTCTAATAAATATCTTGATGTTTATGTGGCTCCTGTCATTAAATACTGTAATGGCTCAGGTAAGGAGAGAAACTTATACAAGTGCACTTAACATGTATGAAAAACCTAATAGAAACAAATCGTTTATAACATGTACTCCAGACTTTGATTGTCCTACACTCTTGTCTAAAAATGTGTTGTTTTTTTTAACATTTAGTTTATGTCTTCTTTTTTAATATAACTTTGTTCTCTCGAATCATTTCTGAACTCTGGTGTTTCACGCAGTCTTTTGTTAGAATTTCTTTTTCTGAATGTTTCCAATCGGGCAATGATAGATTCATGCATTTTAAGTTTGTTTTTCCTAATACTCTTTTTCTTACCGTCCCCAGTCTCAATTTTCCTTTTTTATCATTCGTTTCAAGTCGTCTTTGTTATGACACTGTTTTTCTTACTACATAAAGTCTTTTTTTTAAAGTGTTTCCAGTCTCAGAAGCTCTTACCCGTAGTGTTTCCAGGCTAGATTTTTTAGTTTCCTGAGCTGTTAGTAACCTTTTTTTTTCTAAAGTTCACTTCCTATATATCCTCCAGTCATGACTTTTTTATTGTTGTTGTGTTTCTTGTATTTTTTCATTATCATGTGTGAGACTTCGTCATTAAAGCTATCTTTTTGCTGTTCCGATAGCTTTTTTTCCATGGTGGCTGTTTCTATTATGTACACAACTGTTAAAATGATCTCCGGTTTTAAATCATTTTTATATCCTCTTTTGCAGAAGTAGAACTATGTATTTTATCGCTAACATCTTTCACCATTAATTACCTTTGCAGAGTCTTTTTTACAGCAGCAGATGCGTTTTTTTCGTTCTAACTTTTATTCTTTATAGTTAGGCGGCTGGGGTAATGCGTGGAACCCCAATAGCCGTGGCCTGTGACCGCTGCATCACTTGCCAACAGATCATCTCTCATGGTCTGTGGACGCAATTATCTTCTGCATAGAAGGAGTGTCTGTATATCTAAGATAAGATAAGATTCTTTCAAGGACATTTTGTAAAATCCACAAAAAAAAGAAGTAATTTATTGTAAATAAAAATATAAATTAATATACAATTTTTTTAATGGTATAATTCGATTTCAGATATGTTTGCTCAAAGTTACGGTTTTTCATGTAATACAAAGCAATAACATTATAAAAATAGTATATTGTTGAATTTCAGTTGATTTTATTTAAAATTTATAATACATATTATATGAAATAAAAATAACAACCATCGTAGGATTTATTTGGTTTCTAATTCCGGACATTAAATAAAAGTTTATTATCTATGCAATTTTGCGCGTCATAAAGATCTATTTCTCGCAAAGTTAGCGGAATTTTTTTTAAATAAAAAAAAGTTCTTTATAAGTCTCCTTGTACCGTTCGAAAAAGTGCACACCGTAAATAAAGATTTAGGAAAGCGGGATAAAATAAAATAATTTTTTTAAAAAAAGCACCGCTGTGTAAAAAGTGTAGGAAAAGTAATAGTGCACCAAAATGAACTTGTTTTAAATGTCAGCATGAAGGTATTTCATTAGAAATGAGATATAATTTATTTCTCCTTATCTCTACATTTTGCATTTTTTTTAATTTATGGCTTCGGGCAAAAGGGGTTATTAGAAAAACTATAATAAACCCATATGCATGTTAAAAGGACCCGTCCAACCAAATTTTCGTTCTTGTCCGTCATTTGGTTTTTAAAAGAAATTGGGACAGAGAGCGACGACAAACAAATATACTTATACCAACTGGACTTTATATATTAGATATACATATATATGTGTGTGTAAAAGTGTATGTATAGTCACGAAAAATTATGTATGGCTGAAGTATTAGTTGGGTTATACTTGGCTTATGTTATTTAAAGACATGTCTACCAATGTTAAGACGCGTCTGGCAAACTCAAATTAAATTCTTATTGTTAGTGTTTTCGTCGGTCTTTGTGTGTTATCATTGTTGTGTAGACACATTTATTACTTCTAAGATTAGGGAAGGGTTAACACACTTTATTTATGTCATTCGAATTATTAGGCGGGCAAGGATCGAGACATATAATGTGTATCTCAACGTCTCCAGTGTTTTTCGTGTATATCGAATAACATCTGAAATGGTGGTATGGTACCAATTATCAAATCCGAGTAGTTTTCTACAAAATACTACAATGAGGGTAAATGCATAATTTTAAATATGAAACCGACTTGTAGCTTAGATAGGCACGATAAAATAGCAAAACGAAAGTTGAACTTCGGAAAACAGATTGCAATCAGTTTGTTATTGTTTTATTGTCAACACAAAAACTACATACATTTGCTTGTGTTTTTTACACACACATGCCCCTCTCTCTCTCTCTCTACTTCCTATTTTTCTCCTATTATGCATGGTGCGGTGTACATGGTGGGGCGCTGTGTCGGTGTGAGAAATACCACACCTTGATATTTTTTGCCTTTCTTATAAAAATAACATTGTGAAAATAAAGTGTTTATACCGTTTTACAACTGCACTAAACAAGTGCATAAATAACCCTTTGTTATAACGAATGAGTATATGCGAAATGTTTCAATACCACATATTTAAAATCAAGATTAATATATAAATATAGAATGCGACTAAAATAAATGTGTCCGATATTCTTAAATGAACATCACTTATTTAGCTTGCATATAACTGAATATAATAGAGAAAAAACATATTTACAAGATGATTTCATTTGTAAAAATTGCGGATATTTTCCATGAACACCGCCGCTTCGCATTTTTTTTTCTCCAAATTTGTATAAGATAATAAGTTTTTCTTAATTTTAATTAAAAATTACAATCAGTTAAAACAGATTTCTTTTAATTAGTTTTATCAACAAACGTTACAAATAGGTATATTTTGGATAAATGAGAACTGACCTGAACTGTCCATATAGCCGCCGCTAGGTCGTTATGGCACCATTTTGAGCTATACACTATCTCATGCCATGTGTCACGGCTATGAGCTGCCTTCTAGGAGTCACTAAATGACAGGCCGGTCCACTCTTTGATATCGTCCTCCCATTTCTTCCTTGGTCTGCCTCTTTTTCTCCTTCCCTGTACTGAACCTTGAAATATCGTCTTTGAGAGACCTCCAGATCTTGTCACGTGTCCGTTACATCGCAATTTCCTCTTTCTAATTGATGTGAGAATGTCCTCGTAAGGGCCAATGACCACACTTATTTTATCGCGGACCGCTTCGTTTGTGATGTGTCTGTGGGAGATGTTTTGTACCTTTCGAAAAGATCTCATCTTTAGCGCATTAATTTTTTTTTTTTTTTTTATTTTTTTATTTATTTTTTTTTGAGGTCTGCAGTGAGCGTCCCAGCCTCATAACCTGACAGGAAGAATGACATCGCCAAAGAGCGCATTAGAATACAACATAATAAATCTTTACACTTGCCTAATGTACAATAATGGGTGATTAGATCTTTGTTTTACATCCAAATTTGTTAGGAAATTTAAAAGATGTTTATTCTTAGAGTTTGGATCAATATTTCATAATGGACAGTACACTCTTGGGCATAATGAACATAAATTTAAAATATATACAAGTGATAAAAAACGGTGTTAATTTGACTAAATATGATTAGCTTAAAAATGCTCTAAAAATTAATTGATTAAAAAAATATAAAGAATGCTTTTACACAAATTAATAATATTATGCATTTTGATTATTATTATAAATATTTTTAATATGTTTGCTTAGAAATGTCTTTAACGAAAATAAAATCACTTAACATGAAAAAAAAAACGTTGGTTCTCGGAATGATCGACGATCTGAAAACACTTGCCGGGCAGGTGAGAAGCAATATATGCTTGACATAATAAATGTTTTTGACTTGGAGTACCGAGACCATTGACTTAGCTGTTGCAGCGAGCAATTATTGCTTTTATTTTTAATTTTATTTTATGAACACGAATATATCCTTAAATCACTTAATTCGTTGACCACTATATTGCTGCCTGTGTACAGATCAGTTAATTAAGTTGTGATTATTCACACTATTTTATTTAAAAACAAAATCCGATTATGAAATAAATTACTTTACAAATGATATGGAGAGCTTATCTTATCTTATATGTTACAGACGCTCCTTCTGTACAGAAGATTATTGCGTCCTACGTATTTCTATGGTTTGTGTTTAGTCCTGTATTCTTACTAGAGTTTTGAAAGATGATAAAGTTGTGGCTTTCCTGGTTTCCTCAGGCAACCCATTCCACGCCCGAATACCGGACGGAAAGAAAGCTTCGTTGAAAATGTATCTTTAAAAGATAAAGGGGAAAAAAAAAGTTTTTTTTAAAGGCAAATAAATATGTTGTTGTTTTTGTTTTTGTTTTTTCTTTTGTTTTCGTTTTTTTATTTTTTTTAAATATTTTTTTATATTTTTTATTGTTATTTTTTTAATAAAAAATTACTTTAAATTTTGTTTAGTAAATGCATGCATATATATTTTTGACAACAACATGTACTCCTTCAAAGGTAATGATGTTAAGTATATGTTGTATTTGTAAGATTCTTTAACTGTTCTGTTAACATAAAATGCATTTCAATTCATCCAAACTCTCGCTGTTAAATGATTATCAATGTCTCCACCCATCCATCTCTGATACGATACAGCTTAGTCCTTTTATTCCCCTCAGACAAAATAAATTGATTTTTTCTTTGTTTCTCTTTCATTTAATTTTCTTTTGAATATTTTCTGGCTAATAGAACATGCTTTATTCCAGGTAGATATAGTGTCTTATCTTTGATTATTAATAAATTTATTTCATTTAGTAGAAGCGATTCACATTATTTGACATGGTTTAACTTGTCCAAGGTCTGTTCCTATTTTTTATGGCTTCCCTGTCATTTTATTATTATTATTATTTTTATTTTTATTTTTATTTATTTATTTTATTTTATTTTTTACAATTTTATTTAATTTAATTTTTTTTAATCAAGGTTATGCGTGTGTTTTGTTAATTAATTATTTGTATTTTATTTTAAATTTCAAGCTCTGCTTGTATTGTATCATCTTCTGATCTTAAAATGTGCCGGGTCCTAAGTGTGTAAAATTCGACAAAAATATATATCAAATTGTTGAATACTGTGTCTAGGGTTTCCACTGGCTATTCTATACTATACTTATATATATCACGATATGTTCACATACAAATAATAATTAATAACTAACGCCTCTGTGTATATGATATAACAGGGATAAAATATTTAATACGTTATATACAAATATATATACATGGTACATTCCTGGTACATTAGTAAATAAACATATACTAAATTAAGATGCCCCAACTTCCCTCGTGGAATGGGCGCGGCCAAAGAGACTGGTTGAACTGCTACTGCTAAGGTCTGGCCAGTCAGGCGTAGCGCAGTCCTGTCCCGTTTTCAGTATGATTGGCAGTCGGCCGCTTGGTCACTGACTGCAAGGGTTCCCACGTGTGAAGGCAAGGCCACCTTGTCCCCTTCTTCGTTCCAGATCTCAGCACGTCTCCTGTCTAAGATTGTAGCCTTATAGTTTCTCGCCTCCACTGGCTTCACAACTTACTAGTACTAACTAAGTACTGACTAGCTCCTTCTGACTATAACTTTGTACTAACTAGTACTAACTCCTAAATACTAACTAGCTCCTAACAAGCTGAAACAACAATATCGAATAATAAAATCAATGATAGTAATAACATATCAAAGCATATCAATACATATAATAAATACCTATACAAATTCAAATACATTTGACTATTCTAAGTCTAGGTACTCAAACCTGAAACAAACTTTCAGCTAGGCTCATCTCTTATTCGCCCGTCACACCGCAGACCTGGTGTACTACGAATATTCTGAGAGAGAGGCTGCTGTTAGGTTTGGCTCGAGTATTTAAGGACCCCTGGCCCCGCGTGGGTCAGCGGACCGTTCTCATCTGATTGGTCAGTGGCGTGTACCAACTGTTTATCACGCACTGACATGCATGACTTCGAGAACGTCCGGCCAACTTCCACGTCCTAATCTTTTACTAATTCTATGGAATATTCCATGGTCCATCATGGATCTTTGTCCATCTCAAGGACAGCGTCCCTGTTGCGATGGTGGACCTACCCCTACCCTCAACGGTTCTAAAATATGTAAAGGTTCTAAAATTATAGTGGGGAGGTATTCAACACAAATCAATCATATGGCTATTCCTGGAGATTCGACGTTTTTAGATTTAATAAATTATTATTAGTTTTTAATGTTATTTTTAGAAATTACATCATTTTTATATTTGTGTTTAATGTATCGAATTAGTTTTGTGTAACGTTTTTAATTTGTATTAATTTTGTTCTAGGTTGATTCTAGCAAGTGGATTATTTATATTAGAATTTCCTAAGACACAGAAACAATTTGTGGTACTCAGGTCCCTAGATATAAAAAAGCCGGAAAAAATATTTTAGGTAACCCAAAATGTATGCATTTAAAAGAAAAACATTTTTATTATTGAGGCCTAGTGCTATGTAATTTGTAGTGTTTATATTCAAGCTTTAAAGTTCAATACACAAATTAAAGTAACTGAGGAGTTCCACAAATAACTGTGCTATGTAATGTCCTAATTTAACTTTATATAAATGAATTACCCAACAAATTCTTAAAAGGAACAAAAGTTAGGTTATTTGTTGATGATTGTACAATCTATAAAACAACTCAATAAGAACAAGACAGAAAAGTTTTACAGAAAGACTAAAATCAATTTATACAATTGGAAACTAACTTGAGTTTGTCTTTCCACCCTGAAAAGTGTCAAAGGTTAAGGGTAACAAAGAAAAAGCACATATATTCGAAATACGTAAGTCATGGGAAATAACTAATTCAAACTAAAACTATAAAATACTTAGATTTAAAATATAAATGAGAAACTTTCATGGAATCCACAATGTAGATGTCAATAAATTTATTTAAGAAATCAATGAAACGAAACCTTTGACTATATAAAAAGAAACTATTACGGATGTTATAAGAAAATAATTTTTAAATGCTTATTCACTGCACTAGAATATGCACCACGTGTATAGGACTAATAAACCAAAAACATACCGATAAAGTAGAACAGATTTAAGATGTAACAATAAAAAAAATAAAAAAAAATTAAAAAATAGAAAAAAAGGGTAAAAGCAATGACATGTCTCCTAGGCAATATGCAAAACATACAAGAGTAACACCATTAGTTGGATATTTAAACATTGAAACATTAAATGTTCCTGTTTTATTGCAAAGGTTGTTTTTTTTTTTGAAATATTTAGTAGTTTATTATTGCCCGCAGCAATAGAATCTACAAGTTGCAATTACAAATATCATGTAACACGTAGAATAGAAGCCTGATATATATATATATGAAACTCTTTCTATCTGTGTATGCGTTCAAGTGTTCGTGTAAGTTCGTGTGTTTGTGTTTGTGTGTGTGCATGTGTGTTGAGTACTGTTGAGTACCCTACCAAATTGGTGCCTAGAAATATTTTTTTCTCCATTGAACGCTCATCGGGCGCTAATAAGGAGCTATATAAAAATAAAATTAATTTAAGCGCTAGCCACTGGGTGAATCTTAACCAAAATTTTATAACAATTATTAAAATATTATAAAGCAATTAACTCCTAAAGGAAACTCTTTTGGGTCTAGAACCCAAAATACATTTTTCTTAAACATTCAAGATGTATTCCACATTCAAATATTTATGACCTAGACAAATACTGACAAATGTATTCTTATCTTTTCTTATATGTTACAGACGCTCCTTCTGTAGAGAAGATTATTGCGTCCTACGTATTTCTATGGTTTGTGTTTAGTCCTGTATTCTTACTAGAGTTTTGAAAGATGATAAAGTTGTGGCTTTCCTGGTTTCCTCAGGCAACCCATGCCACGCCCGAATACCGGACCGCAAGAAAGAAAACTTGTATGTGTTTGTTCTTGCATATGGAATAAGAAAGGTGTTTTTATCTTTATGTCTATTGGAGGGTTGTATTAAGTTATCTTTGTGTTGTATTTCTAAATTAGAAATAATTGCCTTTTGCATAATTACTAATTTACTCTTTGTTCTTCTATTCTCCAGTGTTTCAAGGTTTAATGATTTTACTAACTGTGTTACTCTTGTCAGTTTTGAATATTCTCCAGTAATGAATCTGGCAGCTCTTTTTTGGATTTCTTCTAACTTATCAATATTTTCTTTGGTGGATGGGCCCCATACAGAAGATGCATATTCTGGTATAGGTTTCACCAGGGTGAGGTACCATTTTAGTTTTATATATTTGTTACATTTGTAAAAGTTTCTTTTTATAAAGCCTGAGGTTTTGTTTGATTTTTTAATAAATTCATTGACATGGGAATCCAATATAGTTTCTCATTTATTGTGACTCCTAAATATTTTGCTTCTTTAGTTTGGGTTAGTTCTTTTCCTTGAATGAAATATTTTGAAATTATTTGTTTCTTTTTCTTTGTTACTCTTAGCAGTTGACATTTTTTCAGGGTGAAAGGACATACTCCAGTTAGTTTCCCATTTTATTAATTCATCTAAGTCTTTTTGTGAAATTTTGCTATCTTGTTCTGAATTGATTGTTCTATAGATTATACAATCATCAGCAAATAACCTAACTTTAGTTCCTGTTGAGATATTGTTGGGTAAGTCATTTATATAAATTAAAAATAGTAAGGGACCTAGGACAGTTCCTTGTGGAACTCATGAGTTATCCTTTATTGGTGTAGATTTAGATCAATTAATTATTACAGTTTGCTCCCTACAAAATAGGAAATCTTGGATCCAGTGATGTAAGGGACCTGAGATTCTAAAGTATTTAAGTTTTTTTAAGTAAACTAAGGTGGTGAACTTTGTCAAATGCTTTTGATAAGTCTAGTAATATTGTATCTATTTGATCATTATTATATAAGCCTTTTGATATATCATCTATTAAACCTATCAATTGTGTTTCACATGATCTGTTCTTCCTAAATCCATGTTGGTGTGGGCATAGGGCATTATATTTGTCAAGGTGTTTAACTATTCTGCTATATATTATGTGTTCTAGTAATTTGCAGGTGATACTAGTAAGTGATACAGGTCTGTAATTACCAGGGTCTGACTTTTCACCTTTCTTAAAGAGTGGCGTTACAGTGGCTAATTTCCAATCCTGGGGTGCTTTACCCTGGTTTAGAGAGGCTTGAAAGAGAACTACAAGGATTGGGGACAGTTCATTGCTTAATTTTTTTAATAACCTGGCCGGTAATTCATCTGATCCAGTAGCTTTGTTTATTTTAAAGTTTTTTAGGAGCGAATGTATACCTATCTCATATATATATAATTATTCTCAACATTGAACATTGAACAAAAGATCTAAATTTAAAAACAATATGAATAACAAAATATTGGAATAGTGTTTGCTATTGTTGAAAATTAATTTTGATAATGTAATAATTTAATAACTTTAACAGAGATGGGCAACACAAATATAGCCAAAGCATTTAATAAATTAATAAAAATTAAGAAATAAAAAAAAACAATAAATAATATATTGTTTTGAGAATAGAAACATGAAAAAAATTTATTTTTACGTAAGTGTTGTCAAGGCCTTAGGAGACAAGATCTTTAAAAAAAAATTCAATAATAAAATTGATACAAAAAATGAATAAGAAAAGAAATGTAAAAAATGTCTTACAATTAAAACCACCAAAAATTTCAACCGAGGGATCCTGTAACTAGATAACTCAATTAATTTAATAAATCATCTTCCCCCATACTTGTATTAGTTTTCCAAGCCTCTAAAAACCAAAATATGGAGCCCAAAGACTGGGCACGAGCTAGTGTTACGCTATATTCAAAGCTTAGATAAAAAAGATCCTGGTAACAAAAGGGAATGTAGAGGAGATCGATGAGAGAAGTTTGAGGTTTCCGCTTCAACCCCCATTAAAAAAAATATAATAAAAATAAAATCCTGGTAGCAAAAGACCTGTTTTGCTTAATAGAATTAAAGTTCATGCAATAAAAGGTTGCACAATATTGGTCGCTTTCCCCTCCCCCTTTTCTCCAACTCGTTACTATTTTTTAAAATTAAAATAACAGAAAGTTTAGGACCTTTCAAATATGACGTAAACAATACTTGCCCTTTCATTTAAAAGATGTAAAATCTATTTCTCATTTCAAATGTGCGTGATTAAAATAATTTTATTTTCATTAAAAGATCCATTATTTTGATGTCTGCAAGCCAATATTGTAGAAGAAAGTATGTTTTAAAAAATAGGCCAAGGAGGATGAAATTTTAATTTAAATTTTCGCGTTTTGGTGTGAAATAACCGCAAATAATTACCCTTCTTTTGGTCCCTATTCATCACTATTGTTTAATCCCGTTTTCTCGTTTATGGTCGGAGCCTTAGTTGTATAAAAGTATTTTTTTAAACTCATTCAAAATATTCATTCATCTAAAGCAACTAAACTAAAATAAATATTCCAAATTTTTAATGCGTAATAATAAATGATAAATAATAATAGAATACCCAACTCTATGAATTAATTGAAAAACCATTAAAAAGTTAGCCTCTTGAGGAGAACATTTTACCAATAAAAAATACAAGACCAAAATAATTTAAGAAAACGTGTAGCTTCTGATAGATACAGGGATACAGACGCTTTTGTTATTCCATATACAATAACAAAAAATGCATATTCTTATACTACCCGTTCAAAATTTGGACGTGGTATAAGTAGCCCAAAATTAAAAGCAGGAAAACTAACACTTTTTCAACATTGAAAATTCCAATAAAAGGCAAGACTAGACACAAACAATGGATAAGCTTATGAAGCAATGTATTTACATTTTATGTTAGGAAAGACGATAACAGATAAGTTAAGAAAGAAAAATATTAACTGCTGTTTGCCATCACCAGTTTTTAATAGCATGAATGTATCTTCTAAAACTAAATACAATGATTAAACATTACTGATTGTTTGGTACTCGTGGAACAGTTCTAATGAGTCATAATCGCCCCTGCTGTGCTGAGCAATCTCTACTTTGGTCAGTTCAGTGGGAACAAGGTAGCCATCCTCAGATTCGCCGTTTGCCAACACAGCTGTATTTGTCTGTCCAGCAATATTTACATTTAAATGAGTGTTACCTCAAGGGAAAAAAACAACCGAAATCACTTATAAAATAAAACACGTTCATCGTTAGAGGTTGTTAGCTATTATTTAAATCTTAGTTTTGTATGTTCCATGGAGAGCTATGTTTTCAATAATTTTCTCTATTGTTTCACAAGTACCAATCTAGTGCTAGATGGATAGGAGGAGAAAACTAGTATTAAAATACAGGCCCAGGAATGCTGAAAATGACATTTAATTTTTTTTTGCGCTTTGATGTGAGGTTAGAGTTCTTAAACAACCCCTCCCACTAGCACACATGTTCACAAATGGTTTACCCCCTTCCCCCCTAAATTTCTAACGTCATTTATTGAGGGGTCCTGAATGAAAATGCCAAGAAAATATTATATGACATGAAAAAATAAATGAAAATTTGACATTGTCTTGTACATTCATTAATACTGCATGAGGAATCCATTTACATAAAACCCAACAAGCAGGTCAAATAGATATCAGGTAAGAAATATTAAATGAAAATAATAAACTGAACTGAACTATCCCTTTATAAAACCTACACAATATGACTACCCATTTACGAAATAAATTTATTTAACTAATTAAAGTTTGTTGTTTTGTTTTTTTGTTGTTGTTTTGTTTTTGGTTGTTTTTTTTTTAAAATCATCATTGGCACATCAAAAAGGAAACAAAATTTAATGTATTTATTAATTAATGCAATAAAGAACCAAAAGGGTAAATTTGGGTGTTATAGAAAGAACTGCTCTGTGCCACAAAATGCTCAACATATTTATAAATGATTATATCAACATACTTATTTATATATACAATTAAAAAAAACAAACATTTCCACTCATCGGTTATGCAGTTTGAATGGACAGCATTAGAATACACAGACAAAACTTGTCAGAAAAAAATAGACAAGGCATACTGAGAGGAGCTCTACAAACAACTATAAACAAGATAAGGCGAAATGCTAGTGTTTTTTTTTTAAAAACACATTCTTAATCTTTAACTAGATGAAACAAACCGCTGGTACTAGAAGTAAATTATTATTAGCCTTAAGTCGAAAAGGATATAAAATGAATTAATTAATAAAGCAGGTGACATTTTAAAAAGTAAAATTGACACTGAGAAAAAAAAACATTTAGTCTCCTAAAACTAGTGTAAATTGTGATTTAAATAAATATTTAACTCTAGAACCTATGAATTATTTCTTTAACAAACGGGAATGTTTTGATTTTTTTTCCCCACGGACAAAAAAAGATAAGTGTTAACTGTTCATTCAAAATAATTCATTCATAAAAACATTAAATTCAGACTCAAGCTATAAAATAGTTAGGAGTAATAAAAAGCTTTATTACTTGATGCATAAATAAATAAGGGCCGCTTAAACCGCCCACGTCCGTTTCAGTTCTTCTGCATTTGTTAGCAGGGCTCCCTAATGTCTAGACTGCGATACCTTTCTGTCACGTGAATGGTGACGACAATAAAGCAGACTACCTGGCAAAAAAACGGGGAAAGCCAGACACAACAAGGTGTAACATGTAACTTATCCCGTGGAAAAGAACTGGCTAATGGACCACTTCAGGAACAAGTGGTACCAGGAATCGGCATCAATACGACTGCCAGGCGGGTATTCGCTAACATGCCAATGTCATGCCGATCAGACCAGTGGTGGAGTTTGAGTCGCACATTTTCAGAGTTTAATGAATTAAATGCGAAAATAGCACAGGCCAACTAACTCATATTTTATATTTAACAGGCTGGACCATAACAGGGACTCGAACTGCCTTCATTGCAGCCTAGCCATTTTAAACAGGACTACACCTTACTTGATGTCTCGCGCTAGACATAACCGGTAACGTTAGGGAGAAAAAAGAGTCCCAAGAGAAACAATGGTGTATAGCACTGCTCATAACATGATGCAGGTTACCAAGGTCTTAAGAGAATGAGTCTAAGGCAAAAGAATATTTAGAAGAAGAATTCGCTTTAAATGCAGAAACTTAGTATATAGCAGATGTTTTCGTTCTAATAAAAACAAACGTACGGAGCATAATAAAATTGTCGAGAAAAAAGATTTAGAGCGAAATAATTCTACATTCCAAGAGTTCTAAGAAATAAAAAACAAGGACAAGTAAACAATTTTTTTAAACAGGTGGAAAGTTCACAAGCCGTGAATATTATGGGTTTTGTTGGACAATGCTCATCTGATTTTGTCTCATAAATTATAGTGAACTAAATATTGGAAGCAGCAGGGGCTCAAGGAAAAAAATTCCACCCGTCAAAGAGACTCAAAAACCTTGACTCTCAGTACGCCAGCAAAGCGTGAATGGCGCTTGACAGAAGTGGTCAATTTTTATTATTTTTGTCATAGTTTTGGTAGAGAAAAATCCGACTTTAATTCCTATTGTTATATTTTTTTTAAAATTTAAATGTTCTCCAGTGAATTTCGCTTAAAGAGCTTAATAAAACAATTAAACACTACTGATTGCAAAGGTAACCATAAAAACGTTCCATAGATTCATTGCTGTTCTGAGCAATCCCTACTTTGTACATATTATTGGGAGCGATATTGTTATCAACCATTTTGACTTTTGCAATCAAATTTTCATTTTGTGTTCATCTGTAAATAAAATGGAATGATTCTTACCTTGAGAGTTAAAATTAAGAAAAAAAAGTCACTAAATTAAAAGCAGTCCATTGTTTGATGTTGTGAGTTCTTGTTTATGTTATTTTTATTTATTGTTTTTTAGGTCGTGTTTGAGTTAAGTATTTTTAGAACCCATCGGGGAGTTAGAATTTATGTTAGATATTTTAACTTTCGTCTTAATTTTACACACAAGAAGGCAAAGATACCACATGAGATACCTAACACCACCGCTTTAACAATAGACACATGGATCCATATATCTACTACTGTTTCATGGTGTCTTGTTGTGATGTTGATAATAACATATTTGTTTTTAAAATTTCAGTTGTCAATTATGGTAGCAATATATATATATATATATATATATATATATATAACCTCCATTACAAGATTTTGCTTGAAATTCAATATTTTTTGCTTGAAAAGAGTTTCAAATTATATAATTGAAACAAAAATAATACACTTACAAATTTAACCCATTACCTGCCATGTCCCTCATTTTTGTTTAAATGTACAAATGGCGAACAATATTATGTAAGTAGGGCATAATGATATGCATATTACTATTCTTGGTAGTATAAAAGGTGCATATGCTAATTTTAGCTCATGCATATGTTTATCTGGCAACAAGGGATCTTTTTTTCTGGTACGATCATCTAGTGTAGTAGTGTTTGTTGAACGCTTGTGTTTACGAATGAACAGTTGTTTATTTAAGGAGCTCATTTTCAATCACCTTAATTTTTAAATTTAAACAATAAAAAAATCTGTTTAAAAAAAATGTTAGAGTTTTTACACTACGATTCATTATATAATTTGATGAGTACAATAAACCAGAATATTTTGATTCCCATCATGGAGCTTACATCTGATACTGACTTGAATTTTACTAATTATAGAGTTGTTTAATTTTCCAGGAAATGACTATGAGACATTGCTCATTCTCTAAAAGAATTTGATTTTATAATATAAAAAGATATTCCTTTTCCATTTCTGATGAAGATTTTGATATTCACCTTTTATATATATTATAGAACTTATCCAGAACGACTTAATAAAATATCAGACATCGCAGATATGGACAACATTGCGGGAAATTCGGAATGACAAAATATATGCCAAAAAGCAACACCATAAACCCATTGATCCTATGTCAAAGTGAAACAGAATAAGCAAAGATAGTAGATATTCGACCATCTCTAAATGATCACATAAAAACGACACATATATGGGGTTTAAAAGATTGATTTTTATGAGTAAATTTAGGGTAAAAAGAGGTATTTCCCTTTACTGAACTGTGCAATTGATGGATGTCACCATTAAGCTATGCCTTAGTGTCCTCTCTGGTAAAGATAAAGTCTGTACGGAGTAGTATTGAGAAGCTACTGTAAAACAAACGGTCGAACACCTCTCTCTGCGTTATTTGTGGGTCTAAGGAAATCACAAATTTCGCTACTTTAATCATTTTGGGTCACAATAGCTGCCAAAGTACATTTCATTCGAAACACAGAACGACTTAAGAACTTCAAGGCAGCGGAGATTTGGAGTCTGAGTTTCAATCTCCTATTTAAAATACAGGATATATATATATATATATTATTCTCATCATAATACAACCATGCCGGACACCAAGCAAGTAGCAAGTAGCAAGCTGTCTGACACCAGCGACCAATAAGATTGCAGAAGAGGTAATGCCCAAGTGAGGGTATTTGAGATTAACAATTCGTTCAATTGAGTCTATTTCTATGTTCTTTCTGAACAACGATATGACATGTATTTTGTAGTGTAGTGGTTATTATAATCGCCTAATACACGAGCTCACGGTTTCAACCACCAGCTAATACATTAGTTTTTTAACTTTTGTAAAAATAATCAGCTGATTAATTTTATTAGTTTGTAAGAAATTTAATTTTTAAAATATTCGTTAACATTTGAAAAACTGAATAATCAATCGATGATTTTGAATAAAGCTAAAAAAAAGATGCATAACGTCATTAAACTGAAAATTTCAAGAAAAGTAACAAAACAGGCAATCGACATTTTTTTGTTTTTATTGAAATACTATGAAATAAAAATATTTTTTAAAAAGTTTTTAAGATACCACGTTTTGTGAACTAAAAAGAAGAAAATAATTTTTTTCTTGGGCTATGTTGGAACTTCCCTTCCCCTGGGCTGAGCCAGAACTGTTTTGTTGGATGCACATTGTGGACATTTTGTACATACACACTCTTACACACCAAAATATTTTCGAACTGAAAACGTGGGGCGCATTCGGCTGAAATTAAATGAAGTACCATATATAGACTGTGGAGGAATTTGAAACTGAAAAGTTTAATGTAATAGCATTAATAGACCAAATTT
>MUZC01000140.1:468396-483762 GCA_002072015.1 Radix auricularia
TTGATCAGACTGTGCCTCAAGAAGATGATATTCTATGTCCATAAGTGCTGGAATTACTGATGACATAACAACTTTATCGCCTTCGAGTAAACGTGTATGTTCGGCAAATGGTTGCAGAAGCTTCAGTAACTGATCTATTTTTTGCCATTCACTTGAAAGAAGAGTGTCCCATTCCATTTCTTCCGCTACTGCATTCACACTAACCTTCAGTTCAATTAGTCGCTGCAGTAGAAGGAATGTGCTTGACCATCTTGTGGGACAATCTGCAATAAGAGTTTTCTTGCTCTTCAACACTAGCTTTTGGGTTGCAACAGATGATTTTCTAAACTTTTCAACCATACGCCTTGCTGAATCAAGTATCGGTTTTATGGCAGCACACTTTGACATCTCATTAACAACTAGCTGCATAGTATGAGGCATACATGCCATGCGTTTCAATTTCAAATAGTGACCATCAACAGTCGTTTCTGCCCTTGCAACCTCATAGTCTTTATCTTCATTAATATTGTCAACCTCATCATCCTCTTCCTCATCAGAATCAGAATCTGTGCCAGTGGCAGTTTCGCATCTATCAACAAACATGGTTTTAAAAGCTTTTATCATGTTAGCGCCATTGTCCGTAATAACTAGCATGACTTGGCTAGTTTTTATACCCCATTTTTCGAAGCAATCGCTAACTTTAGCAGCAATATTTTCACCTGTATGAGGATGACTAACAGTAAACACATTCAGTGTTAAATGTTCACCTTGCTGTATAATTGGATTGTACAAACAAGCCGAAACACCAAGGAACGCTGCCGTAAGGCCCCTTTTTGACCAAATATCCAAGCAAAGGGTAAGACGCCGGGCATGTTGTATATTCTCTTTAACCTTCTTTTCGAGTTCTTCACACGCCGATTTTAAAGCCGTTTGTATAGCTGTACGGCTTGGTACTTGAAACTTGGGATCCATTGCCTGGCAGAACTCTCTGAATGCCTCATGCTCGACCTGTACATGTAAATTGCATTCTTTCATTATTGTAATTATTTTACAATTTA
Organism: Radix auricularia; assembly: GCA_002072015.1. Lineage (NCBI taxonomy): Eukaryota > Metazoa > Mollusca > Gastropoda > Lymnaeidae > Radix > Radix auricularia. The sequence goes on from MUZC01000140.1 coordinate 469,434, forward strand.
CATTTTATAGTTGCATATTAATTATTATGTACCAATATACAGCCATTTTTATTTATTCTTATATTAATTCAATGAAATGAATAACATTTAACAGTTATACTATTTAAGCTGCCATGTGGCCATGTGTACAAATTTTATCTGTTTTAAGTACTCTAACAATTATTTTTCTCAAGCCCTGTCCTGTCCCATAATAAAATTAGTGATACTGCTGCCCATATTAATACACATAAAATTATAATGAAAAAGTTTTGTTTTACAATTTAATGTTCGTAAGGTTATGATACTACATGAATGATATGTCACATGTGTCTTTGTGTGACTTTTTGTTTATAGGTTCAAAGAAGTAGTAGTAGTTATTAATAAGAAATAAATAAAGCATGATTACTTACCAACGACGTGGAAACACCAGTTTTCGCTATGAATCGTGTCAGAGCTTGCATTCTGGAAATATTTTCAACAGACTGTGCAGAATATTTGTGTTTATTAAGTTTATTACCAAACATGTCGGTAATTTTCCTTGAGGCAGAAGAGTTGGCAGCTGGCAACTTTGTTGACTTACTGGGTGCTGCTGCTACTTTAGTCTTCTCTTTCTCTTCCATGGCATCATTTTCTTTCTTGTGGCAAGCTTTTAAATGCCGTTTTAGATTTGTAGGATTCCTTCCCACGAGCAGTCTTTCACATTTCTTACCGTCGTTAATAACCAAACATTCACTTTTGTTTAAATCTATACGGTACGTGAAATAATCCCAAACATCACTCGATTTTGGGCGTCCACTTACTCCACCAACACCACTTCCTGCTGTTGTCATTGTCAACTTTCAATGTTAAATAATTGTATTATTTTTATGACTTATATTATCGCCCAGTTGATGCGCATGCGCGATCATCAAAGAAATCAGGTCATAATAATTTCCTAGAATTTCGCAAAAGTGCAGTAACGGAAAAGAACGATAAATGGGGATTTTAGTTTTTATTTCGTTGGGGAGTTTTAGTTTCAGTTTTTATTCAGTCTTTTGTCTACCAGATTTAGTTTTCGTCTAGTTTTAGTCTTGCTGCTAATTTTAGTTTTAGTTTTAGTTCTCGTTGACGAAAATGTACATATTTTCGTTGACGAAGGTTTTAGTTTCAGTTTTCGTCGACGAAAACAACACTATCCTGAATTAACATGTATTGGTGTAGATTTAGAACCATTAATTATTACAGAATGCTCTCTACCCAACAGGAAATCTTGGATGGGGAATAAAATCTTAGACGTTTATGAAAGCAGGTGCTTTGGCCCCCAACAACGAAGTAATTGCAATTAGGAGTCAATACATATGGCATTTTAATATTGGGTATCAAGTATTTATATACAAAGTTTGGTTAAGATCCAACTATTTAGCAAGTAGCTCCCCCACAAGTGGTTGGCCTCTACGCATCCTTAGAGATACGTAAGGTTGCAGAAGCGGCTGCGACCCCATACGAAAAACCAGGGCGCCATCGCTAAAAGATATGCACTGGAGCATTTCGAAAAATGGAAGTGTGGGCATGGCCTCACTGTGAGGCCCAGTGCAGAGTGAGGGAGCAGGCTAACACCCAACAATACCCAACCAGGAATGCCGAAGACCGGACGACTTTCTGTTCAAGGGACGGGACGAACACTGACCGTCCTCAATTAGTTGAAGATTTCTGCATATCTCCTCTCTTATTCCGTGTTTAAATCAAATTTGAAAAACGCAGATCCTGTAACGGACATTTTAAACCTTCGCTCGGCAAATGGTGTTACGTCGGGAGGGTTTGCTACCACACCTCTATAAGGCATTGTTGAGCACGACAGGCCACGTCCTAGCGGTAAACCTTTGACTGACTGTAATAGTATGTGTGCGAAGGGCCATCCTGTTTAAGCGCTTGTTGTTTTGCAATTGACTGTCTGTGGCATAAGTCAAAAGGCGCACTAAATTACCAAAATGCTCCACGAACGAAAGGTAGATGTGGCACTATTTAAAGAAACGATTCTCAAGAGTTGGCCGTTTCACATAACAGGTTAGATGCTATACCATTGCAAGTGCGACCGACGATGACGTGGCCTTGCCACAGCACTCCGGAACTATTTTACGATGGAACCGCTCGAAGTCAAGTAAAACGGCAACACTAACACTCTTATGTTGAGAGTTTTTAATGGTGATGTTGGTTTTACAATCACTAACGTGTATAACACGACCAGGAACACAATTACACTTCCAATTGGGGAACATGTCACTCCATGTCAAAAGATCATAGCGGGGTATTTTAATGCCAAATCTCCTGACAGGGACTATACCGAGCGAAACGTGTCGGGTCGATAAAAATACTTTGAGGATGTCTGTATTGGTACTATCTGGATAATATTACAACACGAGCACAGTGAGCCGACACTGCTTCACAAGAGTCCGCCCAGATCTGACGCTTATCTAAGTGGACCTAGGCTGGAAGTATTGAAGAAAGTAGGAAGTGACCATCTTCCAATAATGTTTATGTTTTTGCTAGGTAGGGGCAAACCTTGATTTGAACAATGGCACTAGCAGTTCCGTAAGGCCGTTTGGCGTAAGTATAAGGTCGAGAGCGAGACTAATCTCACTCTGCTGGATGTTGCCGGAGGCAACATGGACGACTCCTACAAGAGATATATTGGCAAAATCCTTGGGGTCGCGAACTATCCCAAGGATTAACGGAAAACAGAAATTCAGGTTCAAAGGGGAAAGGATCCGAAACCGAACTGGTGAAGCAAAGAGCAAAAGCACGGGAAAAAGCTACTTGTCTCCCAAAACTCGCAGGACGTATAACATACTAACGGCCAAAGTAAGGGCTTATGTTCAAAGGGCAAAGAAGGCTAAATGGGTATTTACGTGCGAAAAACGCGACCTCACAGACGGCAGGGAAATTCTGAGGCTTGTAGATGCATTATCAGAAGCGAGTAGAGCTAAAAATTCCAACTCATTGGCGTCGTCAAAGGGCAAAAGAGCAAGTAAAGCGAAGCGCATTAGGGCGCTGAAAAACCACTTTGCCCAGGTGAACAAGAAAGGCACTAGATTTGACTTTAGCCAACGATTGACCTAATGCAAAGTGAGTGCTCTACGAGACAAAGCATGGACCCTCAACTCGAGGATTTTTCGACACTTTTCACAATGACACAGTTGTAAACTGCGCTTAACAATTGCAAAGCTGGCAAAGCACCAGAACCAGAAAAAGTTAATAATGAAATGCTAAAGCATCTGGGCAAGACAAGCAAAATAATACTGTTGAGTTTTATTAACAGAACTTGGACAACTGTCACGCTGCCGAAGCTGTGGAAAAAGGGCGTAATAACGCGAATTCCAAAAGAAGGAAATCCAGGCAAACACCCGTCCATCTACAGTCCCATTTCCCTTAAGTTGTTTCTGGAAAAGGTTGCTGAATGGTTAATAAATTCACGATTTTACTGGTACCTTAAAAATTCTAATGCATTCCGAAGGTTCAGGGTGGGTTCCGCAAGGAACGGATCCCCATGTTCCAAGCGCTCCGTTTAATTCATACAATTACAAACAAACTCTAGATAGTTGCAGTGTTCATCGATCTGAAGCAGACATGCTACTTTACCAACTATAGCAGTTAGGTGTCACTTCTAATATGTACAGCTGGGTTAAATCGTTCCTCACGGACCGAATGATTAAAACATGGTTAGGTGAAGCGCTATCAAGGAAGGCACAACTCGAAGATTAACTCCCACAGAGTTCAGCGCTTAGCTGTACACTATTCCTAGCCTACGTCCACGACCTACAAGGCATGTTTGAGTTACATAATGCCATGTTTGCGAAAAATATGGTAATATGGAGTTCAGGAATAGACGTTGCAACTCTGAAGACCCGGCTTCAGATCGATCTGAATAGTATTGAGGAATACGCCATCCGTTTGTGCCTAATAATCAATACGGAAAAAACAATCCATTCGATTTTTTTCATGGACGGAATGCACATAAGCACTAGATTATGCTTCAGATCTGCGGAAAAAGTTTGAATTGGGATCGGACACCGATTGTGAATCACATTGGACCAGAAATTCCAGACGTATAGCCATGTGCGTGAATTATGCGCCAAAGCCACAGAAAAGCTATCCCTGGTGAAAAAGTTAGCTTGTACTAGTTGGAATGAAGCCACAAGACTATTGATAGCTCTCTATCTAGACATTGTGAGAGGCTCAATTCACTACAGCCTCCAGGTCCAGGCCTTTGCGATCCGTACGTCTCTAGAAGGACTGGACCGGATACAGAATCAAGCTCTACGGTTCGTATGTCGGGCGTTACAAACCACACCCACTGCCGCAGTAAAAATTACGTCAAAAGCAGAACACCTGGCAATAATGCTAGAAAAAGCTATTATTACCACGGTTGAGCGATACCGTAGGTTAAAGCATGACGAACACAGCTGTCAATTACAAGACAGCTGGGTTAAAAGGACACGACTGAAACGACCATCTTTCATGGATGCGGTCAACAAACTAGAAAATTCAGTCCCCCTACCAAAACACAGAGAACACATGCAACTGGTTCCTGCTCGAGGACCACATAAAAGCTTTGTCCCGCCCAAACTACAATTGACACTGGCAAATAAAGCGGTGACTAAAACCAGTCCCAACGAGTCTCTGTGAACGATCGACAGTGTGGTAAAAGTCTTTACAGACGGATCAGGTAGGAGTGGATTCGGTGTACTAATTCAATACCCCCAAATCTGGACCAATACTTTATCGAATGGTCCTTGCCGTGTGAATCCACATAAAGTAGTCACGACGCCGAGCTGGAGGCGATCCTCAGGGGTTTGAAAAAGGTGCGCTGAAATCTAGCAAAGAGAAAGGATTTCCCGATCGTCGTGGTCTTCACCAACTCACGGTTTTCGCTCGTGACCAGGGGTCGATCCTCTCTGGAGTCCCAAACGGTCAGTGTCTTTCTGAAGATAGTAGGTGAAATCCTAGCACTTGGCGGCAGTGTAGTCAAACAGTATATCACTGGCTACTGTGGAAAGTACACTCAGACAGTGTCGATACGCTAGCAAAGCAAGGCACAGCTCAGACCCAACCTGAGAAACCTATGAAAAAACTGGTTGTCAGATCATGGCTAAAACATAATTTTCGAGAGAAATGGCTTGATGGCTTGGCAAAAAAGTTTAACAGAGACTGTTGCGACCGAGTGAGAGCGACCCCTGGTAGAAACTTGAACGTAGTATTCATACATTCATAACACGGATGGCGACTGATCTTTTTCCAATACGAAGCTACCTTTATAAGCTTGACAAAAGAAGGGAACTGGCCTGTCACTTGTGTGGCTAACCCAAGGAGAGTTGGCCTACGTACTAGAAGGTTGCCTCGAGTTGGGCAAAGTTTTACAAGATGAGGTTGCAGTACCTGCAGAGGACTACCTCTATGGCGATTCCCGCTTGCTAGATTGAATTGAGTCTTAAGGGAATGAATATTCTTTAGTCATCAGCTAGCACTGAAATTAATTTTTATATAGCTCATATAAGCAAAAAGTGACATTATGGGCCCCGGCGCTCATGTGTGTTTAACTGAGAAAAAAGTTTCCAGTTACTATTATAGAGCGTGCTTAACAGTTTTAAAAAATGTCACGACAATCGGATGAACTATTTAGTCTGCTATAAAAGACAAGCACACACGCAGACATACTTTCAATTTTATGTATATAGTAACATTTTATTTGTTTACATGCTTTTAATAATGTCATAGTAAAAGTGTATTGAAAATTGGTAAATACACTGACAAGTGACAAGTCATAATCTTTAATGAATCTTAAACATCACAGATGCACTTAATATAGATCACGTAACAGTCATATATTTTATTTTTAACACTGTGCTGTAATATTCGTGCAGTCATAATTGGTACGCACTATTCAATACCGCCATTTAACAATATTTATGAATACATTGACCATCGAAAATCTAACGTTTTTCTCTGTGTAATTCACTATGCATTTACTATTAATATCATTATACGTATTCAAGCAAATGTATGTAGCGCGCAGCCTAAGCCCAGGCGTTTTCACATTATTCGTTTATTCGTATATATAATCAAAATAAATAAGAGTTCTATGTATGCCCATTTGCAATGCTAGATTTTAGACAGCGCAGCATTTAAAAGCTTAAAAAAACAATTACTGCACATAAAAATCTCTATTGGAACGCCCGCATACAATTTTTCAATATGGAGATGTGATTTAATTTTTTTTATTTTGTCTTCACTTTTTCAAATCATTTACAGTACTGTTTTTAGGCAAAAGAGACAGCTAAAAAAAGGATATATATTTATTTTGAAAAGGTGCGTCATTTTTTGATTATTAATACACTATTTTATGATTACATCTATAAATATATATATGCATATCTCTATAACAAGAGCTTAAGTAACATAAGGAAAATGTATTAACAATAAATTATAATATGACTATTATCAGGACAACTGAAGAAGGAATAAACTTACCACATTTTTCTTTTCCATACATTTATTCAAAAATCTATAAGGAAGATAAAAATATTTGCACATATGTTTAATTGTATTCAGTTTATTAATTAACATTCAAATTCTGAAACATTTATTTCAATTTTTTTTTCAAGACATAATACATGTTTATATATATATATATATATAAGTTTCAATCTCAAATTAAATGTACATTTATATAAGTGATGATTTATTATATATGATTATATATAATATTTTTTAATGAATAAATTACTTTCGATTTCTCCACACGAGGAAACAGAAAATTCCTGGGATACATAACAGTATTATGCAAACCCAATACATGCTATTGTTGTCAGTAACTCCTGAGAGGGCTAGTGAATGGGGGAGAAAAAAATTCAGTTATAATTCAGTGACGCTATTTCTATGTCATATATGTGACTTAACCGTATTTATAATATTTTTCATGAGGAAATGATTATATAGAAACTATATTTGTAACCTTACATGAAGTGAAATGTGACTGTGAATGAGTTATATGAACATACAATATTCTAAAAAGTAAAAATTTCTTTAGTGTAATACAGACTGGTATTTTAAAGTAATACATATATTGTGTGTTCCTTTTTTAAAATATAATTTTAGACATTTAATAATGATAAAAAGGAAGCATTAATTAAAACTATAAACAAGCAACATGTCGGTTTTATCTATTATATATAACTGATTAGCTCTTTATTTTAAATAAGGTGTGTTATTTTCCTTATCACATGTTTAATATGAAAAAAAAATTAAACACATTTAAAAATTAAAAAAAAACAACAAACAAACAAAAAAACGTAGTATTTTACACGTAGAGATTATTGATACGTATATAACATTACTATACAATAACAAATCAAACATTAAATAGCACCAGTTCATGACTCATGTATAGAGACAAAACAAATAACGATAGCATTCACTATTGTTTTGAAAAATATTTTTTCTATATTATATATATATAGGAAATTTAAATTAATGTGTATAACTTTATAATTAAGGAAAGTGTTCAAAACTTAGAACTTACATATCTTTATTCTACAGTTAATGGAAAAGCTTTTTCCGTCTAGTCTGCAAGCTGAATACCTGATAGTTGCTAACACCTCTTCAGGGATTTTGTTGTCTCGTTTAAATTCAATAGAATCATTTCCTCTTGAAGTATCATTATTGACTTGTATTTCTATAACACATGGTTTTGCCGAGCTACTACATTTAAACTGGATATTTAGCTCTCTGCTATCTATACTTGAACGGCATTCTTCATTGGTTTGATGAGTGACTCCATTTATTTGTAATTTCCCAGCAGCGTCATTTGCTTATGGAAAGAAAATATTGCATTTAGTAAATATACATAAATGCAAACATTCTTTTGTTTTCAGAAGTGCCTGTGAAAACTTTTACATGGTATTTTGCTAGCTTCCAGAAGGCGTGTGCGAGATGATTTATAATAAAGTAAAAGCCTCGATTAGAATAGATTTAAAACACAAAAGCATTTATACGCTTACCTACAGATTTAAATGTGCGATTACTATATGTGCATCCTGAATAATAGTTTACAAGATATTAGCATTTACTTTAACTTCTTCATATTAGGCACGAACGTAAAAAACCCGAATAGGCGTGAGACTGGTAACGAGATGATATTTTAAATTAAGTTAAAACTCATCATTTAAAAACTCTAAATAGAGTTCAAGACTAAATACAAGCCATAGATAAATCGTAGGATGCAATAATCTTCTGTATAGAAGGAGTGTCTGTAGCAGTTAAGAATGATGTTATGTATTTTAACAATTTTTTAATTTTTTTTATATTTTTATTCATTTATTTTTAAATGTGTTTTTTTTTTGTTCTCCAATGACTAATTTTCTTTCTAAGTCTAAATTAAGTTTTTCAAATATTATCACAAGCAAAAGAAAATAGTCGCTATATCGATACAGTAACTGTTGTATTGCAGTCGTTATTTTGATGGTCATTGTTTTGACAGTTGCTGTTTTTATACAGTCGCTATTAGAACAGTCGCTATTTTTCTCGTATTCGCTGGAGATGTATTGAATAACACAATGGAATAATAGTTGGCCTCTTGTACCTTAAATTTCATTTCGATATAGCGACTATTTTCAATTGCTTGTGATAATATTTGAAAAACTTACTGTGTCTAGCACAAAATGGAGTTTATAAAATCTAGAAAAGGATGACATGACAAGCCATGTATATTTTTGAAAAGAAAGGACAATATAAAATTAAATACAATCAACTGGAGGTGTGTTTAAATAGATGGTGGTGTTTTAAAGAGTTTATACACATTTTTGGAACGCATTTAAATAAAATTTTGTAACAAATTGAAATTATAACTGCTAATACTTCAGTCAAATATATTTTGCAGAACGCACGATAGAGATTAGAAAGCATAGATTCAGTGGTAGGGGCAGATGTGGCCTGTGGCTGCTATTTTAAGGCTAGAGACAGTTCGACTAGGGAATTTTGATCTTGTTTTTTTTCTCGATTTCTTACAAATTACGATGATATAGTTTAATTTAATAATAGGCCCTTCCAAACTTATCCAACTGCACCACCACTCCAATCCGTTGTAATCAGACGATAAAAAGGCAGAATTTCAGATAGTCCTTTATATAGGCATCTACATTGTTTCAGACCCCAATCCCTTTTTTACGATCTCCATAACACATGTATATGAATTAATGTGTGTATGTGTTGCCTAAGTGAATTGATTTAAATTTTATTTTAAACGCAATTTTTAATTTCAATAAATACTTTATCAAACAGAGATGATTGTAACAAATTTAAAGTAACATTTGTCTTTTATATTATGTTTTAAATCTTTCTTTTAAAGCATTTATATATTATGTAGCGAAGACGCTTTAAATGCTTTTAATTCTTTGTTGAAACAATTTTATTTAATCAACAGCTCTTTGTATATGTATGAGGTGTGTGTAAGTAGCATAATTTAATTCACGTAACTAATTACTTTTAAATTTTATTTTAATCAAAATTAATAATTTTAATTAATACTTCATCAAAATGCTGCTAGTTTCGTAGTTTTTATTTTTTACTATGTATTTTGTAGTTTTTTTTTTCTTTTGGGGTCATTGGGTAAGTTTACACAATAAAAAGAGGTCTATGTGTCAAAAAAGATTGGAACCATTGTGTTGGGTGAACGCTTGGACAAGGCTAGTTATAAGGTTAAGTCACTGTTATGACGGTCGCTCTTTTGATACAGTCGATATTTTGAAGTCGCTATTATGAAGATCGCTGTTTTGATAATCGCTATTTGGAACCCGTTACAAACTCCAGATTTTGTCACAGACAAACGGAAAAAATATAAGTTCAGTTGAGCTATATGTAAAGATTGATAATCATGTAGAATCCTTAGGAATGCAGTTGTTGTTTTTAAAATGATTATGATTAAACATCGTTATGGTCTAGAAATGCATCATACACTTCTTGATTGTAAAGGCATTCATGAAAGACACAAAGACTTCGATCTCAATCACAGTCTTTAATAGTAGTTTACTTGCTGCTCCAACTAAAACTAAGCTTCTAACCTTTTTTCTGCACCTGAAAACTATGGTCCACATCCCTAAAAAATTTGAAAAAATTTCATGTTTCTTCAAATGAGGACTTGAGGGTGCAAAATAATGTTGACACCTTGGGTCAGTTTTGAGGTTATGTTGATAAACTTTAAAAAAAAATATATTAACAGAAAGAGTCAAAAAGGTAAACAGAGGAAGAGACGAAGATACTGTGCTAGTCAAAATTGCATATTTGATCTTCTTTAAATTTAGACATCTGGAAATATGTATTTAAGGAAATAAATGGCACCCAACAGTATTTGTAAGACAACAAAATAGAAGGTTATGGTGTTAGCGTTGTGTGTATTGTTTACCTCAATATTTAGAAAGATATAAAAAAAAATAATATGGATTTGAAATCGAACCTAGAGATGCAAGCCTTATTAATCAATAGCGGTTGTGAACAAATATAAACCTGCTCTTTTGGGAGCCACTGTTTGAGTTCCGATTAGCGATGTGGTCAAAGGGAAGGGAAATCCCGAAATATGTTTGCAGTTGTAACGAGCATGACAGAAAATGACTTTAACTTCCTTTGAACTGCACAAGGAACATTGATGCAACTATATGCCAGATCAGTAATCACCAAATGTACAAACGATTTATTGAAAGTAGAAGATAATATTTCTGACGATGAAGAAGGTATCCCATCTGCAGCTAAGTCACATTCCACAGTAAGCGGACAAGGATTTTTCAGGTGTATGAGCAAAACGAAATGCCAATATTTGAGTCGTCCAAGTGTGATAATTAAAATTCAAAATGCATTTCTAGATTTTGCTGCTGCAAAGTAGCTCAGTCCCACCCATTGTGTTTTGCTAATTTTAACAGGAAAAAAACTCATCTACACATTATTTATCATTTCATCACTAATTCGTGAAATATTTATATGCAAGACCAAGGTGCTAAGATATCAAGTCTTTGTGTGTGTATATATACGTGTTGGTGAAAGAAGAGTACTAATTAAGTACAATTATAAGAGTCTTAGCTGTCGTTGGTTGAACATGATGTGCTTTATTTTATATTACCTCTAATTTAAATTAACAATGATTTTAAAAAATTGTATAATATTTTAAAGCTTTTGATACTTTAATTTTAGTTTGCAAAAAACAAAACTATATAGGTATAACTTAAAAATGGCAATATCTCAATACCGAAAAACGTTGACAATTAGTTTAAAGATAAAAACCAATCTATACACTATACTGATTGCCAGTCAATTTACAGTAAGCAAGTAATTTATCGCAGACAAACCAGATTCTTTTCATTTTCTGGAAGCAGACTTAATCTCATTCTATTTACGATGCATGCTGAATATATGAACGGTCTTTTACACGTAACAGATGTTTCGGGTACAAAAAGAATTGTTTGCACACAACTGTTTAATTGCCAAAAAAAAATGATGACTATTAAGTTTCCATATCTAAGGATCCTCTTTACAATAAGGGAAAAAAGTTTCTTTTTTGTACCGCGTCAGCTCGGCCTGTGCATCATGTAGTGCATCTGGATCGTCACCGGATCAATGCAAATCATTGGTGCTCAGCAATAGTGTACGTATTTAATTCTGTGTCTCATAATTTTATGTTGTTTTTTAAGCCCATTGGGTGTCTTTTAACGTAGACGTTTATTAATGCATTAAGTAATGCTGTTCGCTCTGTTTATAATTTATCTAATCTTAGACTGCTAAGTTTTTGTAACGACGGTCTAAGACCGAAGACATTTAAACGTTATAAAGCATCAATGCCTAAAATTCTCTACGTGAATTCATGTAATTTTCAGTTTTAAATCAAGCAATATATCTTAGATCTTCCTCATTAGCCATTAATAGTCAACAGAAAGGCTAATTGGGGAATAATGACAGCATTAGTCGCATCGTGTTCACTCCCAATATTTTCCTTAGCATCTGCAATTGATTCTAACAAGGTTGTATACTTTGCCAATTAAAATTTCAATTCAAATTTTATTCTGTCAGTTTACGTTCACTGTTGTTTTTTTTTTTTTTGGACGATTGATGTTATACTGTACTATGATAATTTTGACTTTATATATCCTGGCTAAAATCAAATACTTTCTAAGAGTTGCCACATCTTTAGAAAATTGTGTGAAAGAGTGCATCATATTTCGGGAACGAGACATTGAAAGGGCTGGTCTTCTGTTTCGATGTGTTTGCAAAATTTTAATTTAAAGGTCTAAGTATTGACATTTCACCATACGAGATGATTAGTCAGATGGTTTCAAACTTGCAAAATGATGAGCTGAAGACCGTTATGCAAAACATGGTATGTGATTACAACCCGTTTCTCAGATGGCGGCAAACAATTTTTTAGCACCGTCTGTTACAATACCGCATTTTTTATCAGTGATACCCCAGGCAACGTTTTTAAATGTGTTTAGTTTGTTAACAAGTAAGCCCCTAAAACTATTTTATATACTTTTTCAGTCGGAATCAATACAGTGTCCCGTTATAACAAATTTAACATTGTTGATATACTAGATCTAAAAGTTTATAGTGATTGAAGTGATTTTAGCTTTCTTATCCTCTGTTAATTTATAGTCGTACATCTGACAAAATTCATTATCAAATGAACGGCAAATAGATATATATTAGAAAGGTTAATGGCTATACGATGTAATGTATGTACTCAATCATCTTCCACAATTGCCTTTGGGGGTACTAAACTGGCAATTAACCGTGCAATAGAAAAATTAAAGGTCGCTTAGACCCTTAGTAGGAATCTGGGATCGAGTTGAGGGCCTTGGCCTTTTTGGGGGCACTGCATGCATACATGAAGGTGGCATGATTTTTAATGTTACAAATATATGACTCTCCCTTGGGGGCCCCGTCAAGTGAGGGCCCGGTGGACTTTCAAATTTGAACTCCCATTCCCTAAATATGCCACTTCTTACAGACTTGTTTGACTTACACAATAACAAACTATTTATGATTCTATTTAAAAATACTTATTTCGATCATTGTTGACAGCATATTGATACTTGTATGAATTTTTGTGCTTAAGGTGATGTGTCAGCGTTATATTTAAGCACAAGAGACAAATTGTTTACGGCTTGGAGAAAGCATCAGGAGGCGGTAACCAAAAAAAAATGTGAATTCGAATGGCACATCAGTGATCTATTAGGTTTAGAAAATATTTTGATCTTATAAGAGGAGACTGTAACTTTAAATATTAATATATAGTTAATAGAGATAAATCCTACAATGCGATGCTTAGAAGTTGTAATACATTGGTTTTGTAATTTACTTTGATATCTCCAGAGAACATCGAATTTAACCAGGGGAAAGAAGAGAGCAGGTAGAGTGAGATAAACATGAACCATTTTATACAATTTAGTAGTGGAGCCGAGTTAAGAAAAATGTATAAACATGTATTCTTTGACATAAATAGTTATGTTTATGTATTTTTAATAACACATTACTTACTATAGACAATAGATAGCTGAATTTTCCTGCTGTTAACATCATCTTTCGTTAAGGAAGCCCTCACAATGGCGTTACTAATGTCCCTAGATGCTTCAAGAAGTACGATTATTTGAAATTTTCTAGCTGATAACTTTTGACATCTATACTCAAGGTTTGGTTTCAATATTTTTGGAGAGCATTCGTGGGTAAGGTCAATTGTAAGAAGCTGTAATTTAGAATGCGAAAGAGAGAGAGTGGTAAAAGGCAGCATTTAAATAAAAATAAACATGTAATATAAACCAAGTGATGTAAAATAAAAAAAAAATAATAATAATAAAAATCCTATGAAAATTAACAAAATAAATTTTAATATTATATTTTCAACGAATATTCATACCATGACTTTAAAGGCAGATTAAAATATAATGATAAAATAAACATTTGCATTGTGCATATCTCCGCTTTTAACTAAAGCATGTTACTTGAACAAACAATAATCAAATTGTATCTCTTATTAAATTGAATTCACCTAAATGTCTGAAAAAAAACACTTAGCATGAGTCCTAACAAATTTAATAACAGATGGCAAGAAAATTAAAAAAAGGTTTGAATCATTAAATTGGAGTATAACAAACGCGAAGATAACAATTTTAAGAATTGTACAAAAAGCAAAGGCTTTACTAAATAGGCAAGTTTGCAAAAGGGCTGAAATCCATGACAAAACAAAGATCAGTCAGTAAGGCATTTTCAAAAATTGCTTGATAAAAGGAAAAGAAATTAGAGTTTCGAACAACTTTAAATATATATATATATATATATA
>MUZC01000141.1:20424-32184 GCA_002072015.1 Radix auricularia
GGGGGGGGGTGAATAACAAAATAGGGGGGGGGGAATGTTGATAAGTATTTATGTATGGAAAAAAAAGTAATGCAAATTTTTTTGAGCTAATTACAATAAACTAAGTCTAAATAAAATTTAATAAACCAAGTATTGAAATATAATTTATAAATATAGTTAGATATAGACTCTTGGCAAGGTTTTTATTTCCCTATCCTGTGTTTACGGTAAAGGAGGGGCATAAATATATTTTTTTTAAACCTACCCTCATCTATTTTTTACGATCAGTATTATTAGTTCTATATATATTCGGAATAACGAGATTTTTCGATTTATATCCACAAACGTTGACACATGGGGCACGGTGGTCGAGTGGCAGCGGACTGGCGTACACATGGTTTCTGGTTTGAATGCATGTGAAGGCAAGGATTTATTCCCGGGGCCTAGTGTGTCCCTGAGTCACCCAGCTCCAAATGGGTACCTAACAGTAGTTAGGCGGTTGGGTAATGCGTGGAACCCTCATAGCCGTGGCCTGTGAACGCTGCATCACTTGGCAAAAGATCATTCGACATGGTCTGTGGGCGCAATATCTTCTGCATAGGAGAAACTTCTGTATATATATGAATTTATGATAATACTCCATAGCCACTGTAATAAATAAAATGTATATTTAAGCGGTTGATCTTTTTAATTTATTTTTCCACGATAATAATTCAGAATAATATATTTCTAAACATAAAATATATTCATACTTTTACTACACATTCTCATTCATTTCAATTTAATATTTAACTTAAAATTTAACTCTTTACATTTTAACAGTATTTTATTCGTTTTATTTTTAAAAATCCTCTTTTAAACCCTAATTTATACTATTTTTACAAAATGTTTAAAATGCAGGTTTATTTAGTAATTAATAGTGTTGTTTTTTTTAATAATAATATGTTGAAATTTTGGTTGATTACGAGTAATTGTATCAATTAATAACACATCGTAGTCAATATAAACAATTCTCTATTGATGAACTTTGAACTTTAATTTGTCATAATTATGTGACATGGAGGTAGCGTAATAATACAAAAATAGTGCATTTGTTTGATGGAGCCACGAATGTTTGCGAGCAAACATTGACGTGTAGTCCGTCCTTAAAGAAAACGGCAATGTTGTTGCAGACATTCTAAGCAGAATGATAACAAATACAGACATTCTGTAAATGTATAAGAAAGAAAAACAAACTGTCTGTGTTAATATTTACAAAATAAATTATTAACAAATTTTTTTTGAATTCTGTTATATGATATATTTAATTTCATGTGTTATGCTTATTACAAGTCATTTGAATTTGAATTGAACAAAATTACAGGTGTGGTAAAATTTCAGTTTCATTCATTTCAGACCAGACTGTTGAAGTTCTGCAGATTTTTCTTTCTTGATTTTTATGTCTAGATATTTTATGCATTTTATTTTTTGCAAAGAGTGAATAGTTAAATTGCAATGAATATTTTAATTAAGATTAATTTTATTGTTTCATAACCACAAATGTTTTATGTTAAAAAAAAACATTTTTTTTGAAGAAGAAGAAGAAGGGGGATGAATGCAGTGGCGTCTCTAAGGGGTGCGGTGGGGGCGGGCCGCCCCGGGTGACACCATCAGGGGGGTGACACCAGACAGTTAAATTATATATATTCCCATTATTTGGCACTGGAAAACTCGGAGGATTTCTATGGGTTAAATCATGACGGCGTGACACCAGGAGCTACCGCCCCGGGTGTCACCATGAGCTACCGCCCCGGGTGACACCAACCCTAGTGACGTCTCTGGATGAATGTCACATGAAATGTGATTGGTTGAAAGAGATCACATGATGAATGTGCTAGACCAGAAGGCATAGCGAGTCAGATCAGAGTGTGGGAAAGACAGGAGATGTATTTCATTTGTTTCACTGATGTATATTAATATATAAAAGGAGTATACATACGTTCAAGTATTGAATTAAAGTTATTTGTTTTACCAAGGACTTCAATTTTTTTATTGAACGAAAGTATCGACTGTTAATTAACGCCTACAAGTGAGAAATCGGCCAAAAAATAAATAAGTTACGAAATTGTGGGTCGGTTAATCATTGAAAAAATGTAATATTAAAAAATGTTTAACGGTTAATTGCGAAATTAATCGATAAATTCCGCAGCCCTATTTTTTTTTTAGAGTGCCACTTTTCTAATTCGGAGGAATATAGCTATAGATATAATGTAACATGACAGAGCGGCTAAAAAACTGTTGCAACCAGCTGCTTAATTTTATGATTGAAAAATCGAATTTATTTAGGATTATAACTGCAAATACCGTATTTTTTGCACCATAAGACGCACCTGACCATAATACGCACCTGGTTTTTAGAGGAGAAAAATAGGGGAAAAATATATTCTGAGCCAAATAGTGTAATACAATATTTAATAAAATATAAAAGAATAATATTTGAACCATATCAGCTGAACAGCAGTCAACAGTTGCATTTAGAACCATTATCACTGCCATTAACACATAAAGACAAGGTTGGAGAACTCTAGTCTACTGAAAACCCCTAAGAACTCTACTTCGCTAGAGTCAGAATTCATGAAGCTCATTTGGTGACAATCACTGACATCACTTTCTTCTTCTGTTTAGACCATGAGAAGCAGTCACTTTTCCTCACAGTATTTGGTGAAGAAAAAGTAAGTCTAATGGTCCGAAAAATACGGTATTAAATGATATTTGTTTTTAGCGCATTTTCGAGAAGTCGAAATGCGCTATTGTATCCGTTTTGTCCGTCTGTCCGTCCGTCCGTCTGTCATCACCCTAGATCTCAGCATCCATAAGTCCTAGACCCATGATGTATATATGTTTTTTGTATGTCCTGACCTGCCATTTGTGCATCAACACTCAGTTACTCGATCCGACCTCTTGTAGTGGCAGTAGAGCTCTTGGAAGTATGAAAGTCCTAGACCCATGATGTATATCACAAGAGTTCCTACCACCTCCAACACACAAGAATTCCTACCACCACCAACACACAAGAGTTCCTACCACCGCCAACACACAAGAGTTCCTACCACCACCAACACACAAAAGTTCCTACCACCGCCAACACACAAGAGTTCCTACCACCACCAACACACAAGAGTTCCTAAAAATTCATAAAAATATGTCTAAAATCTAAACACAATTACTGATAACTACATAATGCTGATATCTAACATAAGTACTGATACATAATACGAAAATGCGCTAACACGTCCTGAGTCCAAAAAGGGACCAGGCTTAACATGATTTTTTAATATCTTTTAGTTACATTTTAAAGGAAAAACCTAGATTATGACTATTTTTTAAAATAAAAAACCTAGAAACCTAGACAAATTTTAAACAAACCTAGATCTATGTTGAAAAACCTAGCGCTTTACAGCCCTGATCTCAAGTTATTTAATTTGTTACACTCCTGATTTAAAAAAATAAATAATGTTAGCTATAGCCTTTTTTTCTCATTGGGTGATTTTCAATGAAGCATTTTTTCACATTTTTGTCATTCTGGGTTTGTATAATTATCTACTGGAATTTTCTAATAAATCTTTATTTTCCTGTTATTCACAGAAACATACGTGAAATAATTTAATCTGTTAAGGTATCTCATTTCAGGGGTCGTATTTAGCCTTTGAACCACTCAGTGTAAACGTAACATATTGCGCCCTGTCAGGGTATGAGAATCACTGTCAATGAATGGTTCTGAGTTGTTGATGAGTTGGCAATGAGTTTTGTGAGTTGTTGTGAGATTGTTTGAACGGTGTTCAGAGACTGACTGGTGAAAGGTCAGACAATGACCGGAGAGTGCGCGCAAGGGCTATATATAGTGTGGGTCTGTGTAGTGTGGAGGGAGACGAAAGAGAGACGAGCGTGAGACGTGAGGAAAAACATACGAGAGACTTGTAACGTCTGGGTGTTATCGAGGGTTGCTCGAACACTAGAGCCTGTATGCCTGTGCCGTGAGATCTCAAACGCTGTAAAGACTTGTATCCTGTAAGCCTGTATACTGTGATGTCTCGATGGCTGTAGGAAGGATTTTACGTGCATTTATAGTTCAATAAAGAACATCTTCTCTTCAACAAGAGTCTGTCTTTATTAGAGAGAGTATCCAGAACCCAGTACGCAACACGCCCCATTTTAATTACAATTTAATTAATCTGAAAATAGTATACGGCTTTATATATTTTTATTGAACATCCCAAAAATTCAGTTTAACTTAACTTTATCACTTAATAAACGCAAATATTTATAATTATACTTTTATTAAAAATGCTTCATTTTAAAAAAATGTAACATGACTTTACATAGGAGCTGTTACAGATGATTGTCCGTAGACTTTCGGACAAAGGGAATTAGGGTGCGGAGACTGACGAGTATTATAGGGGAAGCACTGATAAGAACTGGACACACACACACTCGGACACTCGGTTAGGCAGACGGATAGGAAAAGAGACTGAGATGCGACACACTCGAGATAGTAGATAAACTCAGATAAGTCTGGACGGAGAAAAGGAGACGCAGTTAGATTACAGTGTATTTGACACGTCTATTAGATGAAGCAATAAAGTAGTAATAATCGTTCATTCAGTCTTGGAGTTGGTGTTTGAGCAAGAAGTAACCCAGAGTGTGACTAGTGAAGAAGAATTGAGAGTCAAAGAAAAAGAGATATTAGTCACGAGAACACCAATGTTCTCTTCAAATGGTGGCAGCGGTGTGATAGAAAATTGCAATGCTTCCGAAGATATCGTCACCCAGAGGATGTAACAGAGAACATGATGTAGCGAGTTCGCCCGTGTGATTTGTACCCGATGAACAAATTAAAAACTATGGAGGTAACACATCGGTGCAACTTACAACGAGTTCTTTGACTGGGAAAAACCTAGTGCCAATTCGTAGTTTTCTTCCTGTCAGCGCATGAAACGTTCGCCTTCGAACTGTCGTCAAAAGTCGTGGACGCCAGCAGTTATGGCGCGTATTAGAATTGGTCTGCCGCAAATACATTAAGCACGTTACAAATAAACATTCACACGAATGAGGACAAAATCAGAGAAATTTCACTACAGTGGCAAAAAAATCGGCAGCATTTATTTATGAATCAACAGACCCAACTCCGGTGAACTTAGACGATTGGCGTGAGGATTGCTAATTAGAAACAGATGTAATTGAGATGAAAAGGGTGTCTTTCCCTAAATTTTTATCACGTGAGAGAAACTCCCGTGAGATAGCACAAACGACCAAACTACAGGAAAACATGTGACACGGATCACTTCATGGCAGAATTGCCCAATACTTGGTCTGTCGCCACACACCAATATCAAACACATTGACAAGACGTCGGTCAATCGCCTTGGCAACCGCATCGTCCTGTTGTCAAATACAGTGTCATCAAAAGTGGGATTCCAAAAAGGGAGGAAGACACTTGTGGCGGCATGTTGCAACCAGAGAACCGTTCCTTTCATTTTAGGGGGAAATTCCTGCTGTCCGACCTTGGAAATAAAAAAAGACATAATAGACAATTTACTGAGACTCCTTGGATACAAGATCGGGGGAAGTCAGGTGAATATGGCTGTTTAATTAAGGTGAGGCGAAATTGATTGGTTTGCGTGTGTGTGTATAGTGTACAAATATTTTTCTTTTTTATAACTTTGCTGGTGTTAAACATGTTATGGTTCATTTTGTGTTGCGTGTTGATTCTAGAATTATTATTATGATGATGAATTAAGGTTGTAAAGATTTAAAAACATTTTTTGTTGATTTTATATATGTCAATTTATACATGTTTTATATGCAGGTTGATTATACAATCTGCTGGTGAAGTACGGTTGTACAAATAGAAACATTTTAGGGGTCAGTCTTGTATGTAAATAATTAATGTGTTATAAGCATGTTATTCAGAAGTATTAAATGGAAAAGACGTTAACAAGGTAAGGGTTAGCCTGACCGGACGTAAAAAAACAGCGAACGTTTCGGCAAAGAGCCTTTTTCAACGAACATACAATACACAAGTAAAACGAAAATAAAAATAAAATATAAAAGGAAGAAACTTAGATGCGGTGGAATCCAAAGTATCCAAATACTTTGGATTCCACCGCAGCTAAGTTTCTTCCTTTTATATTTCATGAAATCCCTATTTACCGCAGCAAAGCGCGCGTAAATTGCTAGTAAAATAATAGTTATGAATTGTCTATTATTTAAAAGGATAATTTTATACCCCATATTATTTTTAAAAAGGGATTTATGGCTTACATTTTTGGATTTGTTTTCTTTTTACATTCATTTTCGAATCGCTTCTACGCATTTACAAAAAAAATGTATTAATATAATGTATATTTAAATACACGATGGTCGAGGGGCAGCACGCTCGACTGGCGTAACGATGGTCACGTGTTCGAATCCATGCGAGTCACTCAGCTTCGAATAGGTACCTAACACTAGTTAGGCGGCTTGGTAATGCGTTGAACCCTCATAGCCGTGGCCTGTGATCGCTGCATCACTTGCCAACAGATCATCTGCCATGGTCTGTGGACGCAATTATCTCCTGCATAGATGTAGCGTCTGTATAGATAAGATAAGATAAATAAGAAATAGTCAAATTAAACTTTCAAGTATTAGTGAAGGAGGGAATATTTATTTAAGTATTCATGATTATCGCAGTCGTGCAGGACATGATTAGTTCATGAGAAGTTTCCAGAACAAGAAATGATTCATAAACATCTGGTATTGCTTTCTGAGGTCATTATCACTTGGGAAACTCATTTCATTTTACTTACTTTTATATATTCTCACTCTTTCTCTTTCTCTCGCAATGGGCTTAAGTAATGGGGGAAAGGGGTGGGGCATTTGCCTCCCCCCCCCCCCCCCCCGCCATTAACATTTTAGAAAAATGTAATACTTTTTTACAATAAAACTGAACTAAATTCCATGCAAGTTTATTACATTGATGACATTTTACACATATCAAACATAACAAAGAATTATATCTGCACGTATAACAGATTACGCTACTGATTGTTTTAAATAATTTTTTTTGTCTTATTTTCTGCAAAAATTTGCCAAGACATTTTCACATAGCAAAGGAACAGTTCGACCTAGTTTTTTTCGCTGATTACTCTATAATATAAATGACTTAATTGTTTCTATTGTGTTTCGTATAGCATTCAAATTATCTAAATCGTTCACGATAAAATTTAGTTTATGTGAACTGCAATGTATAAATGTTACTTTTGGGTATTTTTTCGAATTATTGTTTGGACTCCTTCTTTCCTTGCAATTATAGAACATCCGCTGTATCCTAGCAACAAGCTTTGTCATATCTAATCCAAATTCTAATGAACTTGTAATAACGGTGGTTGCTAAACCTTTAGCTGTTATATAGACAATTGGAAATTTATCCCAAGAATTCTACTGTGACTATCATTTTCCCATTTTGTTCTTTGACAAATCTAACCCCAAGTGACATCTGCTCAATGCCTGAAATGTCATTTGTCTCGTCAGCAAGTATAGAAAATGCAAATTAATTATTTCCTTCACGAACAATGTCTTTACGTAAGAGAGGCTCACAAATTTCGAATATAGTGTTTTGCGTAGTTGCCGAGACATACTTGGCACTACAAGAACCAATTGATAAATGATTACCAAGAACTTCATCTCCAGATTCAACACAAAGCTCTAACAGTTCATAAAAATTAACAAAATTTGATTCTTTTCCACGAAGTGCTAAATAATGCATGCCAGAAAATAGGATTTTTTGAAATAATGGGACCCAATTTACTGCGGTTTTCTTGAATTTGTCTTCTAAATGATCAGTGCAACTTCACATCTATAGAAACTTTTTCGGCTTTCAATAATGCCACAAAATTGCTTGCATCTACATGATTGTCTTTGTGTCATGTGCTTTGCATGTGGCTACGTGGATATTCGTTAGAAGCTTTATATTTTGTGCATGGTTTGATGACAAATGGTAACTGAACTCCTCGAATTACTTTTAGCGGAAATAACACGCAATATTTTCAAAATGCACCTTTTAACATTTGTGTGTATAAAAGCGAAGGTGAATAGTTTGATAACCAGGCATATCTAAAAACAAAAAACTCTGTTTCCCTAACTGATCTAAATTCATAATTTTATCAGGGGTCCAAATTCAAGAATCAGCTGCAATTATTGCAACTCTTTTGAAAAGTCGTGTGTCCAGACATACTTTCCAATATCCAATTTTAGAAAAGAATAAGTGTCAGCGACAATCAAATTAGAAACAGTTGCCTCGGTTGTTTCTGGCTGTTGACCGTGTACTGTTGTCCTCAATGTCAATAATAAGTCAAATGTTGCAGACGCCCCAAAATCTTCTAATTACGGCATTTCAGAATCCCGCGATTACAATACTCTTCGGTTGTTGATGATTTTTGGCTTTGTGTGTGTGTGTGTGTGTGTGTGGTGTGTGTGTGTGTGTGTGTGTGTGTGTGTGAGTGAGTGCGTGTGTGCGTGCGGGGTGCGTGTATGCGTGCGTGCGTGTGGGTGGGTGTGTGTGTGTGTGTGTTTGTGTGTGAGTGTGTGTGTGTGTGTGTTTGGGGTTGTTGGTTTTTTTTCGTTTTTCTTTTTAGCCTGTACAATTTCTTTTTGATATCCATCTTTGGTAATCCTTCTATTTCTACGCGTGTATTATTTCAACGCAAAATTTAATTTCTCGAAAAGATCTTACGTTTTTAATTTATTAAATGAATTCATATATGTTGCATTTTAGCTATTACAGCGTTAATTTGTGAGTTTGTGAGTCTTGTTATTTTCTTAGACTTTTTCGGCTCTTTTGTTATAATTAACTTCAATGTCTCTCGCCCTCCCTCTCTTTCCCTTTCTTTTGCTATCGATATCTATGTCTCTCCTTAAATCTATCCTTAAATTTTACTCAACTGTCACAATTATTCACTGATCTGAAAGAAAAGGAATGGCATCCAATGGACCTTGTGGGATCAACTTGATGATCTCGACTTTGCCGATGACCTTGCCCTCCTTGCACATACCCAACAACAGATGCAGGAGAAAACAAATATTGTCGCAGCCACTTCTGCTAGCATAGGTCTCAACATACACAAAGGGAAGAGTAAAATCCTCAAGGTTAATGCCACCAGTACATCATCCATCATGCTTGAAGGCGAAGCCCTTGAGGAGGTGGAGAGTTTTGTTTACCTTGGCAGCATGGTAGATAAACAAGGTGGCACAGATGCCGACGTCAAAATAAGAATCGGAAAAGTAAGAGCAGCCTTCCAGCAACTCAAGAATGTTTGGGTCGACAACAACTTAGGCAGCAAGTTAAAAGTAAGGATTTTTAACGCTATGGTGAAACCAGTGCTGCTATATGGAGCTGAGACATGGAGAACAACGGCTGTAAACCTGACCAGAATCCAGTCCTTCATTAACTATTTGATTCTAAGAAGGATTCTAAGATTTCACTAGCCGGACAAAATCAGCAACCGGGAACTGTGGCAGCGGACAAAACAGAAGCCCATCAAGGAAGAGATTCTTCAAAAGCGATGGAGGTGGATCGGTCATACACTAAGAAAACCTGCTTCTAATATAACAAGGCAAGCCCTGAAATGGAACCCACAGGGTAAACGGAAAAGAGGCCGTCCAAGAAACACTTGGCGCCGAGAATTGGAGGCAGAGATCAAGAGAATTGGCCATGAATGGAAGATCCTGGAGAAAATCACCCAGGATAGAGATGCCTGGAGGTCTCTTGTAGGTAGCATATGTCCTAGGAGGAAGTGCAGAAACCGACGATGATCGGTGGATGTCCCTCATGAACGAGAAGTCTCAACACAACACATATTTCTTAAACACCGCCTGCCCTCTGTCACACATCGTCGCAAATGCTTGACCCCTTCCCTCCTACACGCGTGACGTCATTTATGGACGTTCCCTTTGCTTTTTGTTCTTATTGTCAAATATAATGATGGTACTTTTGTCAATTTTTAATATTTTAATAAATTTGTAAGTCACGAAAAACAATAAAGAAAAAAAAACTCAAATGAGTATCTAGATCTAAACACTATTTCCAAAAAAAGAATTACCGATTTCTTATTAAATAGGAATCATTCTAGATTACATTAAAAGTCGACTCAAATATGTCATTCTGAAAGTAAACTCAATATGACATCAAATCCACTCAAGTTACACCACGAAACAATCTAACAAAGCATTCACAAAGCGGGAAAACTCCATTAACTATTAATCTAAGTGAAATTAAAAGTAATTTAAATTATTAATTTTGAAACTGAACAAAACAATTGTTTTCAAAAATTTCTGCTAAAATTACGGGAGTTGAAAGAATTACATTTTATTTTAAATTCCGTCTTCAAAATTGTTTTAAATATTATTAGCTATCGTTTGCTGTTTATTTCAACCCTACAGTTGTTAAGGTCGGCGAGAAATCTAAAAATATAGATTTTTTTTTCGTTTTTTTCCCCAGGATATCCAGTAAACCTTTTCGGTATTGATTTAGGCCGTTGCACATCATTGAGACCTCCTTAGTATATTTGCAAAAGACGGATCCCTCTATCTGATATTGTTCAGGAGGATTTGCATGTGCAATCTCCTTTTAGCAACAACAACAAGAACAAACAAATAACAAACACACACACAAAACAGCTTTATTTTAGTCCCCTGCCCCATGAGTGTTATTTTTTTTTTTTAAATGTTTTTGCCAGTTACCATCCTGGGAGCATACTCAACAATCTCTCTAAATTTCATGACGATTGCATGAATGTTGTAGTTAGTTGTAAAGGACAGACAAAAGGACGTGGATACTTTTATTGTTATGTAAATATTACGATATTATTATTTTAGTTCAAATCAATTTAAAAACATTTGTGAAAGTATCATTAGGCTTCGTAATTGAAAACTTCCGTGAGATTATTTTTTTGGTCAAAACTTGAAATCGTCTCAATTCTTTCTCAAGGCGTGATGTAAGTGTACATCCTTATCACATCCGTGCAGGACAAACTTCATGAGAGATTTCCTGATCAAGAAACTGATCAATACATCTCTATTACTTTTTGGGACCATCAGAAATAAGGAAACTCATTTCCCTTTAACTTACTTAAATTATATATATTCTCACGCTCTTACTCTCTCTCTCTCTTTCTAGCTCTATCTTTTAATTTATTCTGCTTTTCTCCTTATCACAATTATAGAGTTCATGAGAAGTTTCCTGAACAAGTAGTGTATCAAAATATCTCGTCTTGCTTTCAGGGGCAATAATAAATAAGGAGTTATTTTCTTTATTGCTTTTCCCTCTCTCTCTCTCTCTCTCTCTCTCTCTCTCTCTCTCTCTCTCTCTCTCTCTCTCTCTTTCTCTCGCTCGCTCTCTCTCTCTCTGTCTGTCTCTCTCTCTCTATTTAGATCTGTCCTTAAATACTGTTCCCCACCTCTCATTTGTTTGATTTTCCCATCGCTCCCTACTTCTGTCCGTTTTTTTCTGTTTTTTTTTAAAATTATTTCATTACGCCTTTTGTTTAAATGTTTTCCTAAAATTAGTTTTTCTTTCACTTTGAATTGAAGACTATAAAAGCTATTGGATAGAAGAGATCCAAGTGTTGTTATTAAGCTTCCCATGCAATATCAATAAGGGGCCGTTCATAAATGACGTCACGCGATTTTGGCCGATTTTTTACCCCCTCCCCACCTACGTCACGCGTCGTCACAAAATCGTAGACCCCCCTCCAAAAGTACGTCACA
>MUZC01000141.1:32249-78905 GCA_002072015.1 Radix auricularia
CCCTCAAAAAAAGAACAACAAAAAACAAAAAAAAACAAAAAAAAACAAAACAAAAAAACACTTTATTTTCTATTTGAAAATAAGTGTTTCAAATCACTTTTTTGTCATTTAAGTATTCATTTAATGTATGTCTACAATGTAATATTGTAACACGCGTGAAGCTAAGTAAAAGACATCAAATAAATTGTAAGCCAGTGATTCTCAAACTTTTTCGTATCAGACGACCGCAAAGAATTTTTCCATTTCACCAGGTACCGGTGCATTCTTTTCCCGTTTGACATTATTTTCTCCGTACTGATTTGATAGCAAAATGAGGCCCTACAAAACTTAAAGCCCTATAAGATTAAGTATGAATTCGGGTTGTCTTATCTATTACATTTTTTTTTTAAATGTTTAGTTGCCAAGGCATAGCAAGACAGCTAATGAGCATTGCAGCGGTAATGTCAAAAACCATTCGATGTGATTAAACTTCGTGATTAAGCTCGCGAATGTAACTGTTGATGTTACAAGAATCATTGCATTGTTGATAGACCTAGAATATATAGATACAAGTAAAACAATTCCTCAAATTGATTTCGATATTCTAATGACAGTTTTCCTACTTAGTATATGCACACCAAAGGCATTTAATCTAAAATTATCACATTGGTATCACATCTCATGTTTTCTAAAAATTATTAGGTATGCGCTGGAAGAGTAAAATAGCCAATACTGTACGAACCCCACATTTGTGCAGGAAAGTAGGGTGCAATCTTGTGCGTCGCAAAATACAGTAATTCCTGCAAGTTGATGACTGAAAAAATACTAAAACATTATTAAAATATCCAATATTATCATAATTTTTTCCTCCGAAGCTCACAAGTTTGTTTGTTTTGTTTTTCAATTCTTTTCTCTTCAGAATTTCACGTACGTCACACAAGAGTTGTAAATATAATGTCACCAATGGACGAGGAGAGTTTAAATTGTTGCTTCCTCTTGTGGAATTTACAAACTAATTAAACTAATGAAAAATACATGGCTACCGCTATCGGCCTGTTTAACTTAGGGGTCGGTTAACAGCGATAAATTATCTCATTTGGGGTAAAAAAAGGGAACTCTTGGGGGTAATGCTGAATCATAATCATTGTGGGCATAACCGGCCTTCAAAAAACGAAATGTGTTAACATCATTAGATTATATTTTATTTTAATGCATACAAATTAAACATTGACTATAAATCTTTACTGTTAACTTCTATGTTTATAAAAAAAAAATTATTTAAAAATAATGTTTTTAAAATGTATTTTTTTAAAATCCCTCAAATGACTGACGGGCATCCCATAAGAAAGAGGTCGACGAATAAGGGTAAATTACCTCATCTTGGGTCAAAAGGGAATTTTTGGGAGTAATGCAGACTCATTTGGGACATATAACATCCACTCCACTCCACTAGATATTTTCAAATACGTTATGTGTACGTTTATGCTTGGAACATATGCCCACTATTGAACTGGTTCCTTCCAGAAAATGCATTTGTTAAATTTGTCTATGCAGATTTCTTATTTACGTACTATACGAAGACACCTAAATCCAAACTACTTTCATTTATATTGACACAAGTGACAATAATCTTAATCAACATGACTGGACTGTATCAAGTATCCTTTCTGTCATATTTAAAATTAATGCCTTAAAAACTGAGTTCAGAAAAAAGTTGTTTTGTGCTCCTCTCGAATTGCGATGTCAAGAATTTGATGCATTCAATAAAGTTAATGAATACTTTTGACTAATTTTAAATGGACACATTAATCATTATATTTAGAATGGCCAGCGGCGTTTGACCAAAAACCAATCGAACAATTATATCAAACTTAAAACCACCCACCCACCAAATGGATATTCCGTGTCGTTTTGACTTAAAATATCTAAATATAATCCTATTGAGATCTTTTTTAGACACGTGTCCTGTTTGTAAAACTCAACAGTTTAAGTTTAGAGGGGGGAGGGATACCAAAAAAAAATAAGTTCGCAGAATCCTGCCGCGAGTGAACGAAACGAAGGTGCGGTTACATCACAAACGCTTTGATGTCAACGTCAAACGTCACAGCGTAACAATTTCGTATGTTCTCTTGTTCTCTTGTGGGTTCTCGAAGTTAAGAATTATAATTATATTTAATTTTCGTGTCTTGATAACTTAAGCCAACCGGCGTCTGATGGCCTATCCAAAGACAGGCACTTTGAGAAGCACTGAATAAAAAAAAAGTTTTTAAATTTAAATAAAATTTGAGAGACCAAATATTTCAGTGGAAGTTTTATTTAAAGTTACCGTTTCGATGTGACGTCAGATTTCTTAAACCACCCTGCCCCCCCCCCTCTTCACGTATCGTCACAAAAGTTGACCCACCACCCAACCCAGGAGCGTGACGTCATTTTTGGACGGCCTCTAACGTGTACATTTTTTTAAAAATGTTTGTTTATTTGCTTTGATAGCTTCTCATCTCAGACATTACAGCCATTATTTCTTAACAGAAGGTTATTGCGTCCTAGCTTAGCTGTTATGTAAATTTGTAGCTCCAGTGTGGATTGGCTGCCTTCCATAAATAAATAGTTAGCATTTATTTGTTTCTTTTTTGTTAGATAGTCTTAACAGTCTGACATTTTTATGGGTGGAAATAAAAGCTCCAAATAATTTCTTCCGAATTGTGTAATTTGTGTAGATTCTAAGTCTTTTTATACGACTTTTTTCATAATTTTTCTATAGTTCATACAGTCTTCAACAAAAACTTAAGTTCATTTTATGTAAATTAAAATGTTCCCCGTGGAACTTCTGAGTTTGTTGTGGTTGGGTTTTTTATTTATTTTTTATTCTATTTTTTTGTGAGTGCGTGTGTGTGTCAGTGTTGATTCCAATCAAGAAGTCATGACAGTTTTTTCTCTCTGCTTATTAAGAAATCAACTAATAGGACAAGTAATAAAAACTCGAATGAGTATTTAAACACAATTTCAAACAGAGAATTACAGACTTTTTTTTTATTCATGAGAAATCACTCTAGATAAATTAAAAGTCATTTCAAATCAATAATTGTGAAAATGAAAAAAAAAAGGTCTACAAATTGCTGCTAAAATTACGGGAGTCGAATAAAACGAGATTTTGAAAAACATTTTATCCAACTTTGTTATAAATAGTATAAACTATCGCTTGGCGTTGATTTCAACCCGATAGCTGCTATGGTTGCCGAGAAATAGACAAAATACAGATTTTTTAAATTATTTTTTTTTTATTTTCCAGGAAATCCAGCCAACCTTTTCGGTAATCTTTTGGTCCATGCACATCCTTGGAAACTCCTTAACATATTTGCAAAAGACTCGACCCCTCTGTCTGAAATGGTTCAGGAGGAGTTTGTTGTGTCTTCACTCTTCCGGGCACTAGCTGTTACAACGCTACACTCTTCCGGGATCTCTCTTCTACAACGTCACGCTTTTCTAGGCATTAAATGCTACAGCGGTACACTATTACAGTCACTAAATCAGTGCTGCCCAACCGCGGGCCGCACGCGGCCCTCAGACCTGTCTAAAATGGCCCGACAAAACTTGGTAAAGTTTTTCTTTTCTTTAAAAAAAAATACAAGAAATGCATGCAGTTCCAGTACTATTTACGACTCCATACATGAGTTCTTTTATAATTTATAAATAACCTTATAGAGATTGTATAGATTAAAACAAAAGCCATTGCAACTAAAGCAGGATTCAACATAAAATAGATATTTCCTACTATTTTAAACTTAAAACCTGTATTTGTTTTTTTTTAAAATAATAATTTGATAATTTATGTAGTGCAGAACCTCATTAAGCATTTTGTTTACGTCGATTTACATAAGGGTAGTAACAGACATAATTATCAATTCATTCGATATTAAACATTCATATCCTAAATATACAAACAATGACATAACGGTACATATTAGCTACTTATATCCTTCAAATAAGCTCATAATATATATGTATATATAAATATATATATAGTGCCTCTTTTTTACATTAACTATTTTGTCTAAAATATATCACCTCCATTATTTATTGATAATGTATGTGGTATATTTTAGTAAAGCTTTTTTTTTAGAAACAATACAATCGTGATGCAATCTCACATACGTTTTTCATTTCTCGTTGTCGTTCAGTACTGTAACAAAAACGTTATTGCAAAACTCGCTCTTACAGTGACAAACCACAAATAGAGTACATGTTTCTTTTTTCCGAAAGGTTCTGATGTTTAGAGAATGGATTCAAGACTTAGGCACTTGAAGATGTCACGGGCATGCCACTGCCAAGTCCATAGATGTGCCCAGTCTCTGATGACTTGGTTGGTTGAGCACCGTCACGGTTCAGGTGAGAGTACGGTTGGCTATCGAGGTCACTGGTCACTTCTGTCGTCTGTTTCGTTTTAATATGTTTCACCTCCGACATTTCCAGCTCAATTTCCTGATATGCGGTGTCAGCATAGACATGGTATGCAGCCCTTGTTTCTTCATTGGTAGTTGCCAGGTTGGTGGTTGCCGGGTTGGTGGTTGCCTGGTTGAGACTCTGTGAATCTACACTTAGGATGTCCCCCATAAGAACATTTTTGTGCGGCTCAATACTAGAGTGATTCTTTCTTCTCATTCTAATCAACCTTTGTAATAAGAAAGACGTCACAGTTGTGTAAATTATCCCCACACCACTGACAAGAAAGCAATGATTTCGAATTCTGCTCTGTTAAAATTATTGATGCCATAAGAAATCTCATCTTTACATTTTATTGAGTTGGTTAAAAATAAGATGGGGTATAAATGAGGATCATATATTTCAAGACAAAAATAGCTCAAGCGTTATAATGTCAAGATGCTGCAGCAAGGACTTGATGTGTTAAATTTGGGACGAAGAATGAAAAATTCAAAATCAGAATATTTTTTTATAATTTAAAAGAAATAATAATAATACAGACGTAAATAATTGTACGCATCAATCAAGACAGAAATCAGTTATTCTAGGAAAAACTTTTAGCATATTATAAAACACAATTTGAAATAAAATTGAGTTATATTATGTTATTCATTTGTTTTCAAACTATCAAAACAATTGAAAATAAAATTTTGTTAGTAGAGATTTCGTAAGTTTTAAGGTGGCCAAAGACACTGATTTATTTATACCTGAACATCCTCTCACTGACTGAAAAATTGTTTTACCTCCTTACATGCCCCTACCGGCTAACTTAGCCAATATGCTCACATAAGTTCATTTGCGTTGTTTCGTAAACTTTTGGCTTATTTTTCTTTAATTGTGACATGTAGGTAAAAATTAAAATGTCACCAGATGCCGTTCAGTAGGATTCTTCTATAAGTTTGTTACATCGTGTTTCAACAAGGATACAGTCTATGCAATGTTAGCACCATTATTGTGTTGCTGTTTCTGGTCTTGCTACCAATGGTGAAAGATTGATTCAATATTATATATAGGATAAGAAATAAAGCTAAAGCTAACATTCACACGGTAAAGTCAAGTTGGGCGACAACTATCAAATATAAAGTTTCGTTGTTGGTATATTTTAAATTACTTAATGTGACAGTGAAAACAAAGCGCCTATCAACATGTAAGCCCTTTGCCATTGGGCAAAGGCAAACATGTACCGAATCATTAAACAATTTTATAAGAACATTAATAGAAACTATTATAATCAACTTACACAACAAACGCTATGACGTTGACCAGTACGGAGACTGACAACAGCGCACCTAAAACACCGACTGGCGTCATGTCTGAAAGAAAAGAAAACAAACATAAAAATAAACCCCAAATCTTACAGTTATAACAGTTTCCGTTTTATTCTTCGCACTCGAAATCTTTTAAAATAAATTAGCAAGAGTTTCCCCTTTGTCATAGGCTTGAACATTTTAATTGTGCACGAGATCATATCGGCAGAGGCAATAGGTATAAAGGTAAACTTATATTTTAAATTTTAACTTTTATTAGTAGAATCTAATAGCTTATGTTTTGAAAAATTAAAGAATAATAAATCAAGGAAAAAAAGAATTTATATTTTACTCTATAAACTATCGTGTACCAAGACTAAAATGTTTGCGGAATATATCATATTTTATAAGTCTATGCCCTATGAAAGGTATTGAATCATATTCGGACAAAATAGCGATTGTCAAAACAGCGACCGTCATAATAGGGACTGCATCAAAAAAGCGACTTTTTCTTTCACCTGTAATAATGTGTAAAAAAAAAAAAAATTACTGTGCTTAGCCTACGATGGAGTTTATAAAATCTAGAAAAGGATGATGTGATAAGCCATATAGGTTGCTGACAAAGGGTACTTAACAAAATTAAATACAATCAAATGGAGGTGTGTATAAATAAATGTTGGTATTTTAAAGAGTGCACACACCTTTTTTACGAAACATTTTTTTTTAATCTGTTAAAAAAAAAATTATTAAAAAAAAAAAAAAAAAGAAGTAAAATTATGCTGCTATTACTTCAGTCAAATATATTTAGCAAAAAGCTCAATAGATATTAGCAAACATAGATAAAGCAATTAATTGAGGGACATTGCGGTGGTAGGCTCAAGAGGTGGCGTGTGGCTGCTTTTTTAAGCTAGAGACTGTTCGACTACAGGACTTTTTGATCCCCAGATGTTTTGACCCTCTTCGTTTTTACCTCGTAAAATTGTTATTATTTTTTTCCTTCTATTTTTTTAAAAATAAAGATAATATAGTTTAATATTATTATCTATTAAAACTTAAAAATGGCATGAAATAGCTATTTTGATAGATACATCACTCCTCTGACGTAGCAGCTGCTACAAGACAGAGACCTGACTCAGTGAATAAAGAAATACTTGACAATGAACACACGAATCACTGCTGTACAGCAACATCAAGATCAGTATGATCATTCTACAATCCCTTCGAGCACTTGCTCACAATTTAGAGATAAATGTAACATAATGTAAGTAACCTTGGTCTTTGCTATTCTGTTTTAAATGTTATTTTTTTAAATCATTGTCTTATTATAATTTATAATTTTTTGTTCATATAATATTATTTTACTGAGCAGCTTTTTGTATATGAATGAGTGGGTGTGTATGTAGCATAAGTTAATCCAAGTCATTTATTGTTTTGAAATTTTATTTTAATCAATATTTATATTTTCAATGAATACTTTATTTAAATATTGTCATTTTTTTTAGTTTTTATTTTTGTACTATGTATTTATGTAGTTTTTCAGCTGGGGTCCGGGGGTAGGTTTAGACTATGAAAGGGGTCCATGTGTAAAGAAATTTTTGAACCACTGTGTTAGGTGAACGATTGGACAGGAATAGCTATGCTTTTTAAATCGCTGTTATGACAGTCGCTCTTTTTATACAGTCGCTATTTTGAAGTCACTATTCTGACGGTCGCTGTTTTGACAGTCGCTATTTTGAACCCGTGCCGTATTGACTCGAGTGTGTCATAAAAAGTTATTTATTCACATAAATACAGGGTGAGCTAAATAAAGTGAAAATATCTTGTAAAATGTGATTCAATCATACCACATTTAGTTTAACTATACACATATTTGCTTAAATAGTTTACTGCTTTACTTATACTTAAATATTTAACTATTGGACTTCATCATCTTGATAACCTGACCTATACTTGTTATGCTTAGGCTTTGTTTGGAAACTCGTTGCTCATTATCCTAGCATCCCAATGTTTTTTTTCAATTCGTAAATGTTTAATCAGAATATGGTCTTTAGCAGTGATTTTGTCATTCTGGCACTCTGGGCAAAAACAATTAACAAGCAGAGGACACATTGAACATATTGCTAAAAATACTTTCATTAAGAATTAAATTCTATGAATAATTAAATAATATTTAGAAATAACTCTAATGTTACGAGATCTTCTCACGTTTTTTTTTGGCCCACTTTGTATAACTAATATATCTCATAATACAAGCCCTCCCCTCCAGTTGTTACAGTCTGTTTATATAAACATCAACAAGTCTGATTATTCAAGGCTAAACACAAACTTTATAAAGATAACAGAATCAACAAGTAATTTTAGAAACGGTTAATTTTAATGCAGTACTATGTCGAATGACGTCGATCCAGTTGCAGGGGTTTGACGACAGAATGAATACACTGAAGTCATTGTTTAAACCTTTACACCGAGTGTTAAGGGTAACAACATTATGCATCGTATTTATGAGACAAACATTTAAATCTTAACACGTTTAAAACTAGAAAATTATATTATTTAATAATCTAGCACTGAGTTATCGAATCGCCACAAAAGTGTTTCTGTCATTATTTACATGTTAGAAATGTCTAGTGACATAAAGTCCCTTTAGCTCTTTGAGTCAAATAAACATTATTTTAAACTTTTGTTTAACCTTTGTTTTCTGACATGACCAAAATATCATTTTCGGTCGGTCGCTGGCACTAGGCTACACAAACCGTGGTCCATTGAGGTTACAATTAACAAACATTGTAATCGGGCAGTTAACTTCAACAAAGTTATTTTAAAAAAAAACAAATAGTTAACTAAATTGTCTTTTAAATACATAACTAGTTAGTCACCTTTAAAAAATGTATTGTCAGTTTCGTGCAATAACCAAGTGAGTTTTTTTACATGCAGAATTTAGCTGTTAAAGTCTAACTTGGAAGAGATTCTCCTGATCCAAACAACTGAGGTTTTGTTTGGTTTTTATGCTGACAACCTCGGGTCCATTTCGTGCACATACAAGTCTCATTTTTGACGTTACATCCTGTGCACATGCAAGGCCTATCTATTGTTTAAATTAAAATAACAATATTGACTTTCGAGAATTTATCTTAATATTCTTTCTACACATACTTCCATCAACTATTTTATGCATGCAGGTTTTGAAATGATTGAAAGAAAATTGGCTCAGAGTGTCTTCATTCAGAATTATTACATAATCATTTTATATTAATACATTAAACCTTCATTTAAAACTTAATGATCAATATGTGAATGATCAACACTTCAGTTTGTATAATCTGAAACAGAGGCGTCACTAGGGTTGGTTTCACCCTGGGAAGTAGCTCATGTTGTCACCCCCTAACGACTCAACACATAGATCTCCTCCGAGTTTTCGAGTGCCAAATCAAGGGAATATACAGAATTTTACATTTTAGTGTCACCCCCTGATGATGTCACCCGGGTGGCCTATCCCCACAGCACCCCCAGTGACGCCACTGATCCAAAATAGTCAAACAAAATTAACCAAGTTACGACACTCAAGATCTCTCCGTTATTTATTATTTTTGTATTTTTTTTTTTTTGGTTTTTTTGTGAGTGTGACTTTGTTATCAGTGTGTGTGTGATTTGTTGCTACTGCATCTATTAATCACATAAATAATCACACAATCAATCATTCAATCAATAGTCTATATTATCATTTATATAATTCCTCTCTGTTCGGTAATTTACACAATATTTTCAAACACATTTTTCACACATGATTTTTTATTCATTCAATCATTGAATCTTACCAAGGGCGCTGATATAACACTTCGATATGGGTGTCAAAGATAAACCAATACAGTAATTAGGTTTAAGTCTTTTTATTTCCTCTAAAGTATTCTGTGAATTTAAAATAACAATATATGTTACAAAATTTTATATTCTTGTGGATTTTATTTTAAATAGAAGATTTTTAACGTTTGCAGTATGTACATAAAATGTGCGATAAGTGCCAATGTTTTCACCTAATCAGTTTGGCACTGAGTAATCTTTGAATTGTTGTATGTCACAAGTATTGTGTACATAAAAATTTTAAACCTAAGACATAGAGATATGTTTATAATAGGACTGCGGAAATTGACGATGAATTTCTCGATTAATCGTTAAATAACTTTAATTATTAAAAATAATTTTTAAGGAATAATCGACCAATCACTTACAAATTCTTGGAAGTCTTGTTCTGAAGGAACATATTAATTGACTTCAATTCAATGAAATTTTGAATGTTTACTATCTTTTCTTGCAATCTGATTGGTCGGTAGGTTCAGAGGTCAGACAGCTAGCAACTTCGTGTCCGCATGGTCGGGCCATGATGAGAATTATATATCTACTAGCAATTTAGCCGCGCTTATTTGCGGTAAATTAGGATTTCAGTTATTGAAAATGCGTCTTTTTTACATAGCTCATTATGAGAAAAAAATATATATTTAGGCAATTGTCCCCCTAGTCAGAAAGGATTTAATATTTTTTGCCTCTTACCATCGCAGGAGTGTACTCAGCAACTTACCTAAATTTCAAGGATTCTACCTACACGGAAGATTGGAGAATTACTGTTGATTTAGATTTATATAGCCCATTTTAGGGGGGGGGAGGTTTTGGGCCCCCGGCCACCCATGAGTGGAAATTTTTAAAATTTATATAATTATGTTCCTTATTACCATCGCGGGCTGTTACTAAAAAAAAAACTACAGAAGGCTTTCTACTTTTACCTACACAGAAAATAGGAGAAGCAGTAATTTTCAATTTTTTAATAGCTCATTTAATAGAAAAACAACATTGGGGCCTCCGGCATGTAGTAAGTGATAATGTAAATATTATATATTCACCTGTTACCATCGAGGAAGTGTACTCAACAACTTCCTAAAGTTTAAAGTTCTACATACTCGGCAGAAAAGACAATTAGTGATTTTAAACTTTTACAGATAAAGAGAAATAGTTTTTGGGACTACGGCCCCACATAATTTGGATTTTTAAATTTCCTTTTCGTCGTGAGAGGGTAATCAACAACTTCCCATATTTTCATGCTCCTGCCTACACCGGAAGTTGGAGAATCAGTGATGATTGAGTGAGTGAGTGCATTAAAAACTATATTTGGGCCCCAGGCCCCCAGTAAGGGATATTTTAAATATGTTTTCACCTACTACCATTGTGGAAGTGTATTTAACACCCCCCCCCCAAACGTTGCACGCCTTTACCTATTTGGGAAATAAAAGAATTATAGATTTTCAATTTTTATATTGCTCATATAAGAGAAAAAAATGTCTTTGGGGCCCCGGCCCCCATGAGTGTGTATTTAAAAACTCTTTTACACCAACTTTCGTCGTGAGAGGGTACATAATAATTTTCCAAAGTTTCATTTCCCTACCTACACGGAAAATTGGAGAATTAGTGATGAGTCTGTTTTTAATATAAGAAAAACTATATTTGGATTCCCGGCCCCCCATGAGAGGGAGTTTTAACATTTTTTGGTCAAGCGTGTACTCAAAATATTTCCAAAGTTTCATATTTCTAACTATACGGGAAATAGGAGAATTAGTGATTTTAATTTTTATATAGCTCATATATGGAAAAAACGTTTTGGGGGCCCCGGCCCCAATAAGTGGGAAATTTAACTTTTTTTTCAAATAAACGTTGAGAGCATGTACTCAAAAAATCTCCAAAAGTTTCATGCTTCTACCTATACGGGAAAAAAAGAAAATGGGTGATTTTTTAAATTTTTATAGAGCCCATATAAGGAAAAAAATCTTTTTGGGCGCCCCACATGAGTGAGATTTTTAAAATTCTTTTGTCGCCAATTTTCGTCGT
This sequence comes from Radix auricularia, assembly GCA_002072015.1. Taxonomy (NCBI): domain Eukaryota; kingdom Metazoa; phylum Mollusca; class Gastropoda; family Lymnaeidae; genus Radix; species Radix auricularia. The sequence continues at coordinate 43,826 of MUZC01000141.1, forward strand.
TAATTGGTACAAAACCACTTCTCAAAATTTCATGCTTCTAACTACACGGGAAATTAGAGAATTAGTGATGCAGGGAAAAATGTTTTGGGTCCCCGGCCCCACATGAGCGAGATTTTTAAAATTCTTTTTCACCAATTTTCGTAGTGAGACAGTACCCAACAACTTCCAAAAGTTTCATGCTTCTACCTACACGGGAAGTTGGAGAATTAGTGATGTATCAGTCAGTCAGTCAGTCAGGTCTTTCGCTTTTATTAGTATAGATAGATTTGAATACCAGAGCCAACGATTTCTTAATAATAATATTACGATCTATAAATAATATAAAAATGCACGTCATCACTGATAGTGGAGTTCGCTAGTGAATGATTTTTGATGGAAAAAAGTTTTCGTATAGTAAGAGAGGCATAGCACCAGAAGTTTCAAAGCGTTGAAATCTGAATGCAAGCGAGCTGTGAAGTTACCATCAGACCTCGTGAGGTGGAAATTTCATGCCTTCCCCTTCATGGTTCTAAAAAATTTAAGAGTAACTACAGACCGGGCGGTAAAATGGGCTTTTATTTTAATAATTAACCGGTCCGCAAAAACAAATGACTTTACAGCAATTGATAATCGAGATAACACACATTAAGTGGCAAATTTGGCCCTCTTGTGCATTCGAGATATTAGGGTTCGGCGACAAAAAAGAAGTGACATAACCGATAAGAAAATGCTTAGACAAAGAGAGAATTTTGCTGTTCCACATCAAAAGCGTTGACATTATAGGCGAGATAACCGAGGTCGAGATAAGTGGGTCTGACTGTAATATATAAGTTTTCGAAATTATTCTAATGAAAACACAGAAATCGCTAATTTCCTTTAAGTCCTACTCACAAACGTAAAGAATGAATTTTTGTACCAAAATATCGGTGTCACTTTTTTAAATTACTTGATCATCTCTGTATTTCAGTTCATTGGGCTGATATTATTTTAAATACCTCTGGGCACATTTAGCCAACTCTAAAAATGTGTCTCCTCGGACATACACTATTATAGCCATCGTATTTTTACGCCCCTGACTAAGCATTTAATAGTCAAATTCCAATAATCGTACAAATGCACGTAGAAAAACTTCAAAATATAGTGTGTGTCTTAAAGTTTAATAAAACAATTATGTCTAATTTTAAAAAATTAAGGGGAAGAATAATTTTAACCCCGAAAAGTCTATTTCAAAACAAAATATTCGGGATTGACTTTTTAAAAAATAAACTCTATGAGGGAGACCTTATTTTGAAGGAGACTTTATTTCATTACCCTGGCCCTGACCAATTAATTTAAATTTAAGGCCAAAAATTAAAAATGTATTATTTTATAAGTTTATAACATTAATTAAACGTTCTTGTTGAAAATCTAAATAACACTGGAATGTCTACTTTATATGTCATCTTTTAACCAACTAGGCAAAAAGATAATTGTGTTGACATTATTTGAGCAGGTCTAATTTACAATATAACCAACGGAGCTGAAAAATCATTCACATGGAACTGAACTAATCTGATTGCAGTCTCTCCCACAATTTGTTCACAACGAAGTTCAACCAACTTTGTAGTGTGTGCCAAGTGAACAGTGTTTTACTTAGTGCGTAGTGTGGTGCACAAGAAGTCATGATCTAGAGCCATAATAAAACCGTTCTTTTACTCAGACGATCTAAGTTTAAAGTATGCTGTTAGTTAACTTAGCTTGGTATCTTATGTAGTAATATCTATACTTGTAACTTTTAACTTCACATTTTTTCTCTTGTTGAAATATATTGTTTTACTTTATATTTGCATGGATTTGAATGATTTCATGATCAACTCTTGTTAATTTGTTGTTTTTGTGTGTGTGTTTTTTTTGTTCCATATTAACAATTTAGTGTATAATTTTATTTGTTACTCAACTTATTTTAATAAAATTATAATATTCACATTTTACTTTTAAGTTTGCAAATCAAATCATAATTGCAACTGCCATTGAAAATTCAACGGAAAAAACAACAAAGAATATAAAATTATTACAATGATACAACTTAAATCATATAAGTTAAATGTTTAAATCCAAATATTAAATTGAAAGTATTGAATGATTGACTGCTGTCAACGTACAAGTCAATGACAAACAAGTTAAAAACAAAAGCCAACACTCAGCCTGTCCCAGTTACCAAGGCTCCTGTTTAACTATAGTATAAACTAATTATTACAAATCAAACTTAAAATTAAGATTTTTAACATAAAATTATGTGCACATTTTATTCACCGTACCTTTATCAAACTTTCAACTTTCCCTTCTAATTCTTTCAAATCTTCTTCATTTCTGCTGCACAGTTTATTGCATTTGTCTCTTGATTTTTTTTCCTTGGCGAGTAAGTAACATTTGTTTTCATAACTTAAGAGCAAATGACTTTCTAATAATTTTGGTGCAGTACAGGTAAAACCGTCTGTTGGTGACAGAACACTGCAGAAAACTTGGATCAGTGCCAGCAACCTTTTAACTTGCAGCAGCTTTTTGAAAATAGAGTATAGAAAATTGATGAAGCAAATTTAAGTTTAAAGTAATCTAGGATGAAAATTATGGATCCATATAAACCCTATTACAAAAAGTATTAATTTCTATCTATTGCAGACGATCCTTTTATACCGAACATGATTCCTTCGCGTATCTTTTTACTGATTGTAATAACTTTTTTTAAGTTATCTTAATATTAGGGCTGTTATCGATTAAATTAAATTTAATCGTTAACTTTTGAAAAATTACCGATTAATTAATCGATAATTTTGTTAAGCTAAAAATACAGATGTATGACGTCGTTAAACTGAAAATTTCAAGGGAAGTAATAAAAACGGGCAATGGATATTTTCATTAACTTATTTTTAAAACAGTTAGCACTGAAAACAAGTTAAATAACGTATTAAAGTTATTAAATATAAAAGTAATACAGCTGTATAGAAATTGTTTGATGATTAGTAAAAACATAAAGATCATCTTTTTATCCCAAGTGGTTCGAAAGCTATGATTTTTTTTCTAAGACTTCGTAATCTCTTTTTTCACTTTTTCGTTTTCCTTCATATTTTGTGCCCTTTTATTGCATTTTTTAAAATGCCCATAACCTAGGTATTTAATTACTATTGTTAGGGGATATATTTAAAAATAGTTATAATCTAGTTCAATATAATGTCAATGAATTTAAATTTTGTTATTGTTAAATAGTTAAAAACAATGTTTTTTTTAATATCATTGTCCTTATAAAACAGGTTATTTTAAAGTATACATTATACCAGTGCTGCCAGCGCTAGGTTTTTCAACCTAGATCTAGGTTTTTTTTACCTCGTCTAGGTTTCTAGGTTTTTTATTTCAAAAATAGTCATAATCTAGGTTTTTTAAAATTGTTTTTTTAAAATTATAATTATAGTAAATATTGGATGTGAAAGTAACAAAATAATTAAATATATGCAATTAAAGTTCTAAATAACTCGTTTTATCAAAAATAAAAATAAGCATTATGTAGCAAAGGTATTTTTAGCCACTCTATGATGTTCATTCTATACTAGATTTATGGCTATGGCTCTATGCTATTAAATTCGAAAGCTGGCGCCATCTGTCTAAAAAATTCTGGAACAAGATAAAACTACTTAGATGAGCAAAAATTTTCTATTTCATTAGACTTTAACAGCTATAACAATCTCTTCTGTCCGCGATGAGAGAATATTCTCTCAAGTATATGCGGTATTGAGTATAGTATAGGCATAGGCTAAAGATAATACAAGACTCAGATTGAAATAATTATAAAAACCCTTTTCCTTTTCCGTATGCATCAATAAAAACAAACAAATTCTAGTTCTTTCCGTCTTTGATTCAGATATAAAAATGTGTTTCCTAATCAAATGAGGAAACCCAACATCTAAAACTCAAATAAAATTCCAAGTCGAGACTTAAACAATTGGTACATGTAGGATTCAATAATCTTCTGTATACATTTTATAGGAGCGTCGGTAATATATAAAATAAGAATTATTTTTTTTAAAAATACGCTGATAAGATTGCCAAGGATTTATAAAGATGATTACATGAGTGATACAAAAAATTAAGATGTAAGTATATTTTACAAATAGTTATGTAGAATAATTAATAAACGCAAATGCCAAGCCGTTTTGGGGAAGGTGGTCACACTTTTGTGAGATGTGTGACAAGGGGACGGGGGAGGGAGCTGTTTATGAACTGTGACGTCACTTCAAAAACGCGCAACTTTAAATGAAAGCTCCGCTTAAAATACTTAAATATTTGATTCCTAGCTATTTAGTGACGTTTTAAATGACTTCACACGCTTTACTCTATTAGATTGCAGCCTTACACTTACACTAACTACATACTTGAATAATACTTGAAAATAAAAAATTATTTGAAACTTGGGGTATGCTCAATTTGAAATAAGATGGTGGGGCGGGGAGCTTTGTGACGTCATATTTTGTTTATTTTTAGCACGTCTAGATTTTTTTCTCGTTATTTCTTATTGATCTAGGTTTATTTTGACATTTGGGCTAGGTATTTCTTAAAATTGTCGCTGGCAGCACTGCATTATACAAATACCCGTAACGGAGAAGTTTTGTACGTAAAAAAATAATGATAAAATAAAAACTATTATTTATTAAAACAACAAAAACATTTTTCTATTTTTAATCACTATTTTATCGATTAATATAATTTTAATCGATAAAATAATTTACCGATTAATCGAGAAATTAATCGGTAATTTCCGCAGCCCTACTTAATATATATAGTCTCTCTCTCNATATATATAATGTATATGAAATTTTAAACTCACTGCTAATGTCTAATAAATGAGTCCTTCGTGAAAGGTGAAAAAAGAGTGTAGATTTAATTTTTTACAGTTTAATTGTGGAATATCCAGTCAAAATTAAATTTTATATAATTTGGGAATAATAAAAATTTTAATTATTTAATGCAAATTGATTTTAAAAAAAAAAAAACTAGTATTTTGTTGAATTAAAAAGAATTTTAAAACTTGCATAATAAATGTGTATATTTATTTCCATCAATAATCAAGAAAATGAATACCTGTATGTAAGCTATGTCCATCTTGTTAGTTATCGTCTGCGGATGTTTAATGAAGCAAGGAGGTTAAATCAAACAATTGATGTGTTTGATATGCCGCAAAATGTAGTCGGCAACGTCGGCAACTAAATTGTGAGAGAGATGTTTGCATTGTGTTGGCTCAGTGGTAGTGACAGACAGTTCACAGTTCAACACATTCACTCAGTGTTTAAGTGAACATTCACCATGTGTACTGGTGTCATGTATGGGCGGCACCTAAACCACCGTATCACTGGGATCATCCTCGTGTCATTAGGATCGTCCTATTTTCACTAGGATCGTCTTCGTGTCTCTGGATTGTTCTCATGTCACTAGTATCGTCCTCGTGTTATTAGGATCGTCCTCGTGTTATTATAGGATCGTCCTCGTGTTATTATAGGATCGTCCTCGTGTTATTAGTATCGTCCTCGTGTTATTAGGATCGTCCTCGTGTTATTATAGGATCGTCCTCGTGTTATTAGGATCGTCCTCGTGTTATTATAGGATCGTCCTCGTGTTATTATAGGATCGTCCTCGTGTCATTAGGATCGTCCTCGTGTCATTAGTATCGTCCTTGTGTTATAATGATCGTCCTCATCTTATTAGGATCGTCCTCGTGTTATTATAGGATCGTCCTCGTGTTATTATAGGATCGTTCTCGTGTTATTATAGGATCGTCCTCGTGTTATTAGGATCGTCCTCGTGTTATTATAGGATCGTCCTCGAGTTTTTAGGATCATCCTCATGTTATTGTGATCGTCCTCGTGTCATTAGGATCGTACTCGTGATTTTAAGATCATCCTTGTGTTATTAGGATCATCCTCGTGGGGATCGTTCTCTTGTTATAAGGATCGCCCTCGTGTTATTAGGATCGTCCTCGTGTTATTAGGATCATCCTCGTGTTATTAGGATCATCCTCGTGTCATTAGGATCGTTCTCTTGTTATAAGGATCGCCCTCGTGTTATTAGGATCGTCCTCGTGTTATTAGGATCATCCTCGTGTTATTAGGATCGTCCTCGTGTCATTAGGATCGTCCTCGTGTTATTAAAATCTTCCTCGTGTCATTAGGATCGTTCTCGTGTTATAAGGATCACCCTCGTGTGATAAGGATCGTCCTCGTGTCATTAGGATGGTCCTCGTGTCATTAGGATCGTCCTCGTGTTATAAGGATCGTCCTCGTGTCATTAGGATCGGCCTCGTGTCATTAGGATCGGCCTCGTGTTATTAAAATCGTCCTCGTGTCATTAGGATCGGCCTCGTGTTATTAAAATCGTCCTCGTGTCATTAGGATCGTTCTCTTGTTATAATGATCGTCCTCGCGTCATTAGGATCGTCCTCGTGTCATTAGGATCGTCCTCGTGTTATTTAAATCGTCCTCGTGTCATTAGGATCGTCCTCGTGTTATTAAAATCGTCCTCGTGTCATTAGGATCGTTCTCTTGTTATAATGATCGTCCTCGCGTCATTAGGATCGTCCTCGTGTCATTAGGATCGTCCTCGTGTTATTAAAATCGTCCTCGTGTCATTAGGATCGTCCTCGTGTTATTAAAATCGTCCTCGTGTCATTAGGATCGTCCTCGTGTTATTAAAATCGTCCTCGTGTTTTAAGGATCGTCATCGTGTCATTAGGATCGTCCTCGTGTCATTAGGATCGTTCTCGTGTTATAAGGATCGCCCTCGCGTCATTAGGATCGTCCTCGTGTCATTAGGATCGTCCTTGTGTTTTAAGGATCGTCCTCGTATAACTCATCTAGACATAACATTTTTAAGCCTGTTCTTTCAAACTACGTGAGACAATCTAAGTTTAAAGTGCGCAACCTTTGCGCCATTGGTGGCCGCATAAAAAAATTACTTTAGCTGTGCATGATGAAAACTGTTTTTCCTTCGTCTTGCAGAGACTCGTTGAGGCAGTTGATATAAAATAACAAATCTACAAGGAAGGCTGGAGATGTTAAGAAGATCTTCTTCAACGGTGGGCAGTCCTTGTTTTTCGTTGCATAAAATTCCCATATTTCTTTTTGTAGCACCAGAACACGGCGAGACGTTTCTCCCTGAGATAAGCAACGAACCCTGGAGTGGTACAGAATATCTTCAGCCGACGAATCATTTGTATGAATAATTTGCATGAATTGGCGATGGTGATGAGCTGGTCATTACCGTGATCCTTCAACACATAATCGGAAAATCTAGCTACGAATCCATTTTGCCGGTTCTTCTGATCAATGTGAGAGTCGATTCAAGCTTTTTTAACTGCAAAAAAAAATATTTTAAAAATGCCTTATCCTCGAGTTTGAGTAACGAGTCTCTCCACGGAGAGCAGATCCTCGCACAATTCAAATGTTAGGGATAGGGAGCGAATGAATATGAGTAGCTGCGCTGAATCTGAAATGTTCGTAGATTCATCAGCAGCCAGTGCAAACAGGCTGTCATCCTTGTTAATATTTGGCTGCATGGAGAACTTCAGCTGCTCGGCAATATTAATAAGACCGCGTTGCATGGTATCACGTGACCAAGCAATTAAAGAATAATAAGTTTCCTTACCCGGATTAATGCATTTAACAACATCCATGATACAACTTTTCACAAGTTCCCCATCGGAAAAAGACTTTTCAGCAACACCGAACAGATAGGCCCCTCTACAGGAAGCTTCACTGCGCATATTCGAAATCTTAACAAAAGCAGACATGACCGAGGTCTTTTGTTGAACATTTCTCTTTAGATTTTCCACGCACACCTTCCTTGGAATACCTTGTAAATGTGCATGGTTGTGTGATGCGTGTTGGCGAAAATCTTGCTCGCATTGTCCCCTTTGACAGTTTTCACAACATCGCTGCAGATTAGACACTGTATGAAATCGTTCTCTGTCTCAGCCATAAAGAAATCTAACTCCCATTGTATTTTAAAGCTCCACTTCTCTTCTTCCAGTGTTCTTTTCCTTTTTATCGACATGATGAGTACTAAGGAGGCATGGATACTATTTTACGATAACTAAGTATACAAGCTGTAGAACTATGATACAATTAATTGTTTTCCTTAAACGCTTTTTCACTGTTAGTACTGTTATGTCATGTTTATTCACTGCTTTGTCAAGCTCTATGGATTTCTGGTGCAGCTGCCAGCTAAGAGGGATGTACACAGACATCTTGGTATTTGTTTGCACTATAGCAGTTACTGAAGTTGACCGACGTGTTACACTGTTACACAGTGCAAGCACGATACATCGAATGTGCGCAACACACGGCTTCGGTTCTCTTCAATATTAGGCAACTAAACTTCATGGCCCGCCCTCATTAGCTACAATGTCTATGAGCGCCAAACACTGCAGCTAACGCTACAGTTGCCGGAGTTGTAATTTGTTTCACAATAACAAGTGCTTTAGAGTGTAAATGAATATTCGATATTTCGTTTACAACTTTACAAAATATATTGCCCAATTGCAAACACTTGACGGCCGCAGGTTATTATAATTAAAACAGATTTCCACGGCCGCACTTTTTCGTGCACACGGGGAAGTTTTTATGGCCGTTAATTAATACGTCACATGGAAGTTAATGGAAGTATGGCCATTAATTAATATGTCACATGGAAGTTTGTTTATATTCATCTGAATGATTCGGTATACATCGGCTTTACAGGCTAGAATGATCTATATTTAAAGATTAAATGAAATCATATGGCAGTAAATGATTATTTAAAGTGTGAATAGTTATTGAATTAATTGATCAATACGAAAACAAATATATTAGAAATATGATTCCACGATTCTTATTTATTCATTTTGTCATTTAAATATTCAAATAGTAAAAACTATTTTCAAGTTGTTTTTATATAGGATGTAATTATTTTATTTAAAATCAATGAAAAAATTATATATGAAAGTATACTATAGCTTCGTAATGAAAAACTTCCGTAAGGTCAGATAAAACTCTATAAATAAGTTGCACTTGAAATCTTCTAATTTCTTTCTCAAGAACTTGTCTAAGCTTAAATGCTTATCACATCCGTACAGGACATAATTGGTTAATGAGAAGTTAACTGAGTAACGAATGCATCAAAACATCTTTTCCTTCTGGGGCCATTATTCATAAGGAAACTCATTTCCCTTTTACTTACTTAAAACATATGTGTTCTTGCTTTCTCTCTCTCTCTCTCTCTCTCTCTTTCCCCCCCCTCTCTCTCTCTCTCTCTCTCTCTCTCTCTCTGTCTCTCTCTCCCTCTTTCCAACCTTACTCTCACTCTCTTTCTCAGCCCCCGTGTTTAGTATTAAGTCTTATGATTTTAAAAACTCAAAACTATGTGTCAACAATATATTTGTATTAGTCTTTCCAAATTTATGTCTAAAAATTGCTCTTTTAAAATTTTTTTAAAGCTTATATTTTTCTGGTATTGGAAGTCTGAAATAATTGAAAAGCTCATGAACTTGGTTGAAAAAATCTGACTTAAGGCTATATGGAAGACTAAAGGGTGAAACATGTGAGTGCATTGTATCCATAGATGTGTAATTAAACAGTGCACCGTATCAAAAGATCTGTAATAAAACAGTGCACTGTATCAACGCCTCACATCAACATAAAGACGTTTATGAGATGAGTCAGAAGGACAGTTATTTCTGAATGTATGTATATCAGGTGTTGATAATTTAAACATGATGATTCTCAAACACAGAAGACATACAGTATCACATCAAAACACAACAAACACATTATCAAAATGAAACACAACAGCCACATATTACCACATCAAAATGCAACAGAAATATATTATCACAAAAACACAATAGACATACACAATCCCAACACAACAAACATTATACCACTGACACACCGAAACACAAATCAAATTAACAAAACCCAACTTCTGTATAATCACAGTTTTATTTCTGAGCAGGGCGGAAAGCGTAGAGATAAAAGTAAGAGGGCAACTAGTGTTACAAGATTATAGATTGTTTTGTACTGTGTAAGACTGGTACTTGACTTATGAGAGCACTGGAAAGTCGTGCACAAAAACAACTAAATAACATAACTTGTGATCAATGCAACGGACAAAAATAGTTTAAAAAGGTTAAAAATTCTACAAACTTAGAACGAATTCAAAATGATACATGCTCAACATTTCTTCAATAAATAATAAATAATACATCGTCACAGCACTTTTGATGCGAGGCAATTTCACGGCATCCAGAAATTTTGACGTTTCTTTCAGGCTCATGAAATTTGACGTCAGGATTAAATAGAACACGGGTAGAACATTCGTAGTAGAACTATACACTTAGAACTATACACTAGATCTGTGGTTCTCAGGTTGTTGTACCTGAAGGGTCATGAATGAATCAGATCACAATTGTTCACACAAATTGCCGTATATTTGTTCAGGAGATCTGAGTCCTGGAACTTTGGGACCTGTTGCTGTTGTTGGCGGTCTTGAAAAGCGTTAAACACAATAAATAAATTCTTTTTTTAAAAATAGACAAATAAATAAATTGATAAATACATGAATCATTGCAAAGATAAATAAATAAAAGGATTTGTTTAAATTTATATGCGTCACTAAATCGATAAGTCAATAAATAAATAAATAAAAAAGTAGATAAATTTGTAAGTAGATAAATCAATTTTTTTTAAAAACTGAGTCACAAAGATTTTTGCCCTTTTCTCTAGCTTTTTAAACACAAACAAATGACACAAAAAATATGTCAATCAAGAGAAATGAAATCAGTAACAAAAAAATGTACGTTCTTATCCACAAAATAAATTTTAATTTTTTTAGCTTTAAAAAAAGTCCCAAAGGAATATTTATTTATTTTCAAAAAATATATTTCATTACATTTTTAATTGCTACTCGCCAACGTTGGTTTGGCCCAAAACGAGACTTGAAATTAATGTGCACACAATATTCAGAGTTAAGATGGGATTTTATCAAGCCATTACTTGCTTTTTTTAGAGGTCAATATAAAAGTCGCAGCATGAAGGTTTATTTATTTACCCAACACGTGTATCGTAAAATTACGTATGCAGCGACGGTGGGTGTGGTAGCTGTGGTGGTTCAGTAAAAATGCTTTGCCAGTGAATTCAGCCACATGAAAGATGAAAAGCTTGTGATGGAGGCATGCACTCCTGCATTCAATACCTGAGCTGCTAGTAGAAATCAAGACTCTACAAGCGAAAACCACGTTTAAACCTCTCACGGCAGAGCTGTCAGAGGAAAATATCCTAACTATTGTTGTTGTTTTTTAATAAAGCTGTTTGGTGCTAGAAACATCGTTCTTTTCAATTTGATTTTTAATTTTATGTCGCGATTGACTTGGAAAGTTATTATTTTAATAACGCGACACTTCATGACCATGTATTTTTAGTATTAAAAAAACTAAACAAAAGCGAGAAAGCCAAAATTAAGTGAATTTTCCACTTTCGAAATTATATTTAAACTGATTATGTAACAAAAATCCAAACCATAATAACATGCACGCGTAATATTGTCAACAATAGAATAATCACAGCTCTGAGATGCCATCTTTCGTTGACAAGAGTCTATATGTATGGTACACGAATATTGCACATTTCAGGCCCATGGTTTCAAAACTTTCATTTGAACACTCAGGAGAACAATAATTTACACGGATTTTTAGAAGAATAAATAAATATATATATTTATATTATATATAAGGATGTGAATTACATGAAAATAAACTATACTTCAAAGTAAAAAAATAAAACAAGTCAAATAAATTAAGTACTTCATCTAATCAGCTGGGATAATTGCGTCATTTGAAAACATGACATAATAAACATATCTAAGGCACTCGGTGTGTTAAGGCAAGACTATATTAAATCTACAATTGAATTAGTTCAACATTCAGATATGTACACAATTTGTTATACTAAAGAGTTTGTTCGTGACAACACACGCTGGGTATAGAGTTTTACACATGTTATAATATGCTCTGGTGTACATCGTATACGCCCTTTGAATAACGAAACAGAACACATCTTCCAAATACATCAAGTTAGGCAGTCACAGGAAAGGTTTATAATGTAGCACTAATTTAGGTGTCCAAAATAATTGAGGTCATGCAATTTATTTTTTATTTCTATTTTAAATTAAAAAGAGAATGGATTTTCAAAACTCGAACAATTTTACAAATGCAAATATAAAACGTCGATTAGATTAGTCATGATTTCATAGATGACGTAATAGTACATATAAATATAACTATGAGTTTAACAAGGAAGGGATTTTCTTGCTTGGAGGGATGCTCTTGTTAAATTTATGTGTAAAGGTTAATGATTTTGTTTTTATTTTTATAATGTAATGGACTATAAGAAACAAAACTTTTGAATAAAACTTTGAACTATGATGAAAGATGGTGGTGTTTATTCTTAATTTAAATGAAATTTCTGACATATAATCAGAAAACACAGTTTGTCTAAGTTTTAATTCCAGCTCCATGCTCTAGACTCTAAACAAGCTAGAACGAAAAATACATAAAGTACAATTTTTCCCTACTACTTTTAAAACCTTAATTTGGTTGTTTGTTTGTTTTTTCCAAAGATACAAATCACAATTAAAGTTTTCTCATCTGATTCGCATGCATGTGGTTAGATCATCAGAGTTCTCAGACTGTAAAGACAACTTTAACAGATAGCTTGCTGGCGGTGCGCTAGACGGCTTGACGGAGAGTCTAGAAATCCGAGGCGCCGACCTCATCGAAGTAGGATTGTTGTTGTTGCTGAGGTTGGCCGGGGCTGTGAACCTTTGGTTTTGGTGACACGGCAGGTGGTTGCTTTGGTTTGCTCCTGAGGCGGGGTTTGAAAAGAAAAAAACAAAATGTCTTTAAATACACTTATAGACAGACACTCGCAATGTTTGTTTTCTACATTTGAAAAAAGAGTTCAACTTCTTCTGACTTTTAAAAAACATCTGTAACCTAATGGGACCCTGAATCTATTTTAATGTAAATTCAATAATGTATGACTTAATCTAATAGTATATATACTAAAGTAAGTGGCGTAGCTAGGTGACGGGGGATCCAAATTTTAAAATCCCCCGGGCCCACACTTGAAGGGGGCCCCCAAAAGGAGAGTGTGAAAATATTTTGTACCTTAAATATTATAGATTACGCCATCGGTCAAAATGATGGGGCCCCCAAAGAGGCCAATCCCCCGGGCCCCCAAAGAGGCCAAGCCCCCGGGCCCCCATATCCCCAGCTACGCCACTGCATAAAGTAACATTTTCTCAGAGTACTTCTTAGAACATAATTTCCAATAAGAACATATTATTAACATGTTTTCAAGCGGCATATGAAACATGATCAGTCATGAGCGTCAATATAATTATTTTATTTATATCCCACTTTTCACCGTATGGCTAATTCATTTAATGAAGTTTTTCTACACGTTTAGTCTTATATATCCCAACAAAAGTATATTGTCATTATGTTATAACGTCAGAAAACTCAACTTTTGTTTGGGTATGTGAAAATTGATGGAGGCGCTGGTCTTTATATTTGGTACAGTCGAGTAAAAAGAAAATCTTGATTCGAAACACGCAACTCGGCAGTCTGTGATAGTGTAACATTGCGGCATTACTTTGGTGATGGGAACACAGAATACCTGCGGCTTGTAATGGGTTACTTTCACCAGTGACGTGGTGAACTGATATAAAACCTCTAAAATCAATGCGATATCGAAGAAAATCAATGCAGCTGTGAAACTATTTCTGTGTTGTTCCATTCATCAGGTGGGACCCTGTTTTCTATAAGGTATCCCCTTTCTTATTAGGTGGGTCCCTGTTTTCTGAGGTATCCCATTTCATATCAGGTTTTTTGATGATCCTGCCCCATCACCTACATTTGTATTATTATTACAATGGGGACGTCCATAAAGTACGTCACGCTACTTTTNCACACTTTCGAATAAAAATATTTTTATTAACAAAATAATTAAAATTAAATATAAAACACCGTGACGTCACACATGGAAAGACACCACCCTCCCCCCTGTCACAAACTGTCACACTTTCTTACACCCCCTCCCCCTCTGTAGCGTGACATAATTTATAGACGGTACCATTGTAACAATAATACAAACGTAGGTGATGGAGCAGGGTACATCTAGGGTAGATATCAAATTTTTTTTTAATACTACGTGCCATCATCAAACAAGTATGCGCTTATAATGTAAGTGTATTTAAAACAGTTTGAGCTCATACCTGTAATGTGAAAACACTTTGCATTAGTAAGGGAGTTAATTACAGTAACTTAAATTAAATCCAATGATTACCTTTATGGACAATACTAATTTTGCTAGTTTGTAAATAAATGTTAGTTAAAGTAGACATGTCTATTTCAAATATCTATTTTTGGTCAGCGTGCATTTATTGAAACAAATGTTAGTTTGAGTAAATAAAACTATAGTCTAGTGGTAATGTTTTGTCAACAATATTTTCATGTTAAAATCAATCCTAACTCCGCTAATGCGACAATAAATTTACAGAAGAGGAAGTTTTAATACGTCATGCAACATTTTGCGTATTCATTAACACATTTAGGTTAAAAATAGAATGCTGTGAGTATGTTGAGCATGTTGTTAGTAGAGTTAGAATGGTGTTAGTTCAGTTGTTAATGTAAATCTTCGTGAGCCATAAGAGTGGTCTACCAAAACCAAAAACACATTTTCTGTTATCTCTGGCCAACCCCAGGGACGCGAATTCTTTTTTTTTTTCATTCAGTGCAAATAACGTCATAGATCTATATCAATAGAGCTACGTTGCAGTGTAAAATTTACTAATGTTTAACAATTTAAATTATTTATATAAAGTGTACACAATAGTGCAATAGTACAAGTTCTCCATTCTAGTGAACCAATAAGTTGTCAACAAGAATAAGACTATTCAGATAGTATACAAGTTTTTTTTAAAACAATTTTAATTAACTTTGGTTTAAAATAACCCCTATGATATTCTTACATGTATATCTACATTGCCTTCTTCTTTTGTACAGGGTGACACACAAAATTGGATGTTTTTATGGTCCAATAAAACCAAGAGTAATTTTGCGGGGGGGGGGGGACTATTCCTTGTTATTGAAACTTTAAAATATGCCATTTAATGGAAGTTAGTGGTAAATTATGATTTTGTTATGCTGTAACATTGTAAAGGATGCAAGCTACTCTAACCAACCCTAGCTACGCCTCTGGTGTGTGTTATGTGTATGTTCTGGTAGAAGGGATCAATACAAATCTGACTTTTTATTGAACTGTTATTATGTTTACAACATTAAATTATTTGATTGTACATCTGTTAGGACATGTGACGGGGATTCCATTGACTATAAAAAGCCATGCAGGGGAGCTAAGTGCAAATTGCTGTACATCTATCGCCAAGACCATATATGGGCATTGATTTGTACGGCAGCAATCAAAACCAATGGGTGTCAACTAGCTCAGATGACGAAAGCCTTCTATTGGCTGGCTCACCTGCTCTCTTCTTGGCTGATAAATCGAAGTACCGCTGATTGGCTCCAGTCTCGCTCACCCGACTCGTTGGTGGCGGGTGGGGGAGGTTTGCTACTGAAATGGGAGGGTCAAAGATGATGTTGTCTATTTCCTAACCCACCCCCCTCCCAAATTACCCATCCATTTATCCACTTTAACCACAATTCCCCATTGTGTATGCTTGAAAACTTTAATCAGCACATTTCACATCACTTTCCTTATATTGAAACTTTAACATTATTTTACAGACTTTTTAAAAACACTAACGAGAGAATACAAATAATGTATAGCTAATTTTGTTTAATATTTAATATATTGAAGAATTTTGAATTATATATAATATAAAAATTAGCTCATTGATTAGCTCTCTGGTAAAAAAAAAAATATTTTAAATATATAATTGTATTTCAACACAAAAACTCGTCAAACAACATTGTTAGCTTGAACACATTCAAAACTACTTTCGTGCGAACATAAACTTTGTAAAATCTATAAATAGCCTACATTTCTTTGGCGTCATTTTTATAAATAACTGTAAAGTTCAAAGCAACGAGTTTATTTAGGGACACAAAAATGTCCTGGAAGATGTACTGGATTTCTTTCAACAGGATATTTATAAAACGCAACATTACGCATTAATTCTAAAGAGATTAATTGAAATAAATTTTACTTAATTTTTTTTATAGAAAATGATTTTATCCAAATTATCATTTGCAAAACATTTTAATAGACATATTTTTGTACAATCGTATTGGTATTGCTAAAACTTTAGGATCTAATTGTAAATTTGTATTAAATAAAATTAACAAACTAGTTATTTTTCCCATAAAAATATTCAAAATCTGATTAGCTAAATTCGATGAGCTTTTAACTAAAATGAACATTATTTCAATTATAATTGCTCTACAGACTTAATTTGATTTTTTTTAAACACTTATCAAAGTTTATATTTATATATTTTGTTTAAATACACATTAATATAGAGTTAAGCTATACCGTGTAGAAAATGGTTTGTGTAAAATGACGTTTACAAGATGGGAAGATGCTGAACTCAAGATACGTAGTCGATTCATGAGTCAAGCAATTGGATCGATACATAAGTTAAGCTAAGATAGGATCGACATATAAGTTAATCTATTGGATCGATACAAAAGTCAAGCTATAGGATCGACATATAAGTTAAGCTATTGGATCGATACATAAGTCAAGCTATAAGCTATAGGATCAATACATAAGTCAAGCAGTTGGATCGATACATAAGTGTAGTTTTAGGCTATGGGTTCGATAATTATGATAATCATGTCAACTTATTTTGTATAAAACGTCTATTGAAATACACTGAAAATACATGGCTACAGTATCAAAGATACATTGAAAATAAGCAGCATTCTGTAAGTTAAGTTTTCTAAGTTACAAAAGGCGAACTTTGACTATGATAAAAAAATATTATGGATGCATAAAATCACAGTCGAAGCAAAATCTGCACTTAAAAAAAACAAAAAAACAAGATCTTGCATTTAAAAATCATAAATTAAAACGGCAACAATTTCTACTTCTAAATGGTATGATCAATGCGTATTAATACTTGAAATAAAACGAAACAAAATAAATTACAAGGAACTCCAAATAATGTTATGGGAGGGGATATATACCTTGACAAAATATCCAAAATAACAAGTGATACTTGGGACTGAATGACTCGAAGTTTTCGCTAATAATTTCTAATTACCAATCTAACTTTCTTGCGGACACTGGCAGAATACACTGTATGTAATTGTCCAGTTACGATTTTAAAATAAATTTGAAAAGTCTTTGAAAGTTTCTTTAAAATTTTAAACATTGTAACTAAATTTGATGAGTTCCAAATAAAAATAAATAATATTATAATAATTTTTAATGGAGATTCCCATATGTGTTATCCAAAATTATTTGAAAATTTTGTTTGTGGTATTAAATTATTCTAAGTTTGCGTGATCTTAAATCTCGAACTCTGAAATCTCGTCCTGTAAAGTCTCGTTTCAAGTTTATTCTAAAAACAACTTGGCTGATATTTTTCGTATTAGAATTATCTAACACTACAATTGTAATATTTTATCATGTTAAAATAATCATTACAAGATGTGTAACACCATGGTGTAATAAATATAGGTTTAAAAAAAATGATTTTTACAATCCACGTTTTTTTAAAAAGTTGACTACAATCAAAAATGAAAAAATATAATTTAAAATTTGAAAGTTTTAGTACTTTGATTTAATATAACTAAAAACGTGGGGGCGAGTACTTAAAAGGTTTACATATGCATTTCAATCATTCTCTCACTTATAGTTATAGACTTTCTTTTGCCTTCTAAATTATAAATGCTTAACTTTTATACCAAACACCTCATAAGCACCGACTAAAATTTTAGTAATATTAAATCAAAGTGCTTGAACTTATACATTTTAAATTATTTTCTTCTTTTCAGTCCACTTATGTCTTTTTTTACCTCTATTTATTTTTATACGTAAACCTCATAAGCGGCCACCAAAAGTTTTAATACCACGAGGATGTGGTCACGGGGTGAACACCGGTGGCACGTGGATGTCAACAATAGCAGACGGATACAGATGCTATATAGAGATAAACTAAAAATGCATTAATTTATTTACGGTACATTCGATCGATCTGAAATTTTGATAGAATGCATTGTCAACCAAGATCTATCTGGGGTAAAATGTTGAGATCTCTAGGACAATCAGAAGGGGTTTAATTTTGCGTTTGAAAATTTGAAATTTTGCGGACAGGAACGAAAGCAAGTTAATAAAAACGTGGTAATAAAATAAAATACTATGATTTCCATTTAAATGTAATGACGACATAACCTAAAGTTAATGTTAGGGGCTGGCAATGAGATCTGTTACTAGAGGAGGGAGGGAGTGGATCATATTACAGGAGTTCAACGACTTCACGATCACTGTCCAGTGGCCTGGGGTCACCATGCGACCCTGGCAACACCAGCACACGATGCACACCAAGGCTCAGGCTAGTTATAGCTCACTCACGTCTGGCCCGACAGGGCTTGGGTCTGGCCTTGTAGGGTCTCTGCCACGTTTTGGTTGGAGTACAAGCCCAGGGGCGAGTTGTACTGCAGGTGGACCACCTTGGGGCCGTTGTCTGACCCACCTAGCTCCAGGCCCGGGGTCTGGGTGGGACTGAAGGGTGCGGCGTGTGGGGCGGGGTTGGGGGTGTACGGAACAGACCTGACGGCCGGCTGTTGGATGGTGTAGCCAGTGTCCTGCTCCCAGGGCTTCACGCCGGTCGACTTCAGGGTGTTGCGCCAGGCTGGGGTGCTCTCATCCTCCTGAGGGGGCGGCTGCTGCCACGATTGTTGTTGTGGCTGGAGATAAACATGAGACAAGAGTTAAACACGTATTGACCTTTGACCTTACATTTCTAGCTTGTGTATTATGGCCTGTGATTGATGCCTTCGTATATATACTATACACTATGTCATTAATCAGCTCACATGGTTCTTATATTTATAGAATAGTAGTTTTCACGAATGTCGTTTTACCTCAATGTAAATAAGAATCGATTTTATCTTAAAACATTACATAGCCCCATAAGTTAGTTATGTAACTCGTGTATGAAGTGTATGTTTTATGTTATATTTACTTAACCCATAAGATTTGTGTGTGCGAGTTGTAGGGATGGAGGCGTTAAATTAAGATTTTAAGGAGGTCACTAAATGTCTCCGAGAATCCAGTTGTAATCAAAGTTATCCAACATTACCGCAGGTCCCGGTGCATAGGATGGTGAGGGTGGCGATGGTTTTGGCGCGTACTGCACAGCTGGGCTGTAAGTGGCCGGGGCGGCCGATACGGGGGCAGGGGTCGGCTTGAAGACCGGGGCCTGTGCTGGCTTGCTGGGCTGAGCTGGACGCCACGCCCCTGGCGACGGCTTCTGACGGCTGTAGTCGGTTCCGAAATCTCCGTAGCTGGTCGGGCCTGGACGTGGTTTGGGAATCCTTGGAGCTGGCTTGTTGGCAGGGGTTCTCACTGTGATATTCGTTTAACACTTTCAAAGTTTGTTCGGGAAAATATTGTCACAACAAAAACAAAAAATATTATTTTAATCAAATGACGTCATTGTAAGAGATTTCTGTAATGTCTAGACTTTGTTTTATTTATGATGTGTTAACAAAATATAGATTAAAGCTTAGAAATTATTAAACGATATAGAATCTATCTAATAATGAACACGTTTTTTTTTTTTAATTTATGTAGTTTCTAAATTTTTTTTATTTTTTTTTTTGCTGTCAAAAATTGTTTTCAAATTTTCATAATAAGCCTTTGTATCCATCGGATTTTTTTTTAAATTGTTTTTTTTTAAAATTATTTCTTTATAGCAATTTGAATTCATTGATTTTATTTCCATTGAATAGTAACCGAAATAAGTAATCAGTTTTAAGTTATAAAGTAAAAAAGTATGTTATTTAATAGTTTAGTAGAGTTTGATTATTTATTACAAGCTCCTACCAAATTTACAACAGAGAATTTATCACACGAAATGGAAGGTTATAAAATTAAAATGAAGAAAAAATACGTACATTAAATAAACGTTATAGGTTAAACTTCAAAAAATAAATAATAATAAAGTAAAATAGGTTTGAAAGTCGTTTAGTTTGTTAATTGAAAATATAGTTTTTAAAAGTTCTACTGTGCTTTTAAAACGAAACAAAAGAAGTGAAAATTTAGCTTCTCAATTCTTGTTATTTTCAATGATCGTGTTAATAAACTGAACGTCGAAGCGGTGAACACAGAAGACTGACTGCCCAAGTGACGAAATCATTTAAAAAGAACTGAAATACAATGGCAGCAAAAGTGAAAGTAAAAAAAAAATTTTTTAACAGATGTGCACATCTAGAGACATTAGCAGAAGGCCAACTACTGAGGTTCGCAGTCAAGATCTAACTCTGACTGGCAACTCATTCCCAGGCCGTGCAGAGGCGGAACTGTTTCAGGTGAACAGGTGGGGCTCGTCACGTCGTGTCTGTGTTCGGTCCATCCGTCAACTAGCACGTCTACTGTCCACTTGATGGCGTCTTTGAAGCGGTGACCAAAGTCGTGAGTCATGATATTGACCGGTGTCTAGCGCGTTGTCCACGATGGACAGTGAGTTTTGTATTCTCGGACAAATGTTTGGCGACCATTGAGATCGAGTTTGAAAGTTTAGGACAAGAGGCAGATGGAATCTTTCATATTTGGCTTAATTCTTAACAACTGTGTCTAAAGTGTAACTTAGTTTTCCTTTATTTTGATAGCCTGTAATATTTTCTGAACAATATGGTGTGCTGTCACTTAAAGAAATACGACCCTAGTTTAGTGGCTTAATAGTGCAAATGGGTGGGGGGAAGGAGAGAGAATATCAGGTATCGATATTTATATGTCTGTTGATCCAAATCCACCCCCTCCCACAGCTTTATCAGTTAAAAGAAGTCTCTTCTCTGTATAAAACTTAACATCTCTATCCTCGTTGGCCTAAAATTATAACAACACTATAGATGTCATTTTCTCAACGTAAACTCCAACACTTTTATAAGCCATTTAACTACAAAATTTCAAATTGTAATTTAACGATGTATTAATAATTTGTTCTAGAAAATTACTGTATCAAAACATAAGTTATGCCTGAATATTTTAACGAACTGATAATAACAATTATTATAATAATTAATTTAACGAACGTTTAACATTTACTCTGCCCTGCGATTATTCTTGCTCTTCCACATACATTGTACTTAGAAACACACTGAGCTAAAAATCTTGCTATGCGTTTTTACAAATTTTTCTTAAATCTGATCACTGTCAAAAGTTTTTTTAAAAAGTAAATGTCGATTTCACAGTTGATTGTATGTCAGAAATGCCATTCGAAGAAAACATGGCCCAACTCATGTCATGACGTCACATCCCCCCCCCCGTGTCCACCTGAACCCTGACGTCACGCCCCTCGTGCTGGCTACCTGCCGACTGGCTAGGCCCTGGTTGGAACTGCCGCCTTCTCTCCCACACCGGCACAATCGCCTCACCCTCGTCCTGTTGCTCCTGCAGGCGTTGCTGTTCCAGGAGCAGTCCCGTCGGCGTGAAGACTTGCTGGGGAGGCGCCTGGTACTGCGGCTCATAGGCCTGGTAGAAGGGGGAGGACGTCTGGACCTCGGGGGTACGAGGGGACAGTGTTATAGTGTCCAAGCTGGTGTGGACTCTGAAAGAGAAGAACACGTTGTTTTTTTCAATAGTGCCAGCGGACAGTGTTTTTAGTGCCCAGGTGCACATGGACTATGATGGGAGAAACAAAAAAACTTATCTAAGGTTTTTGACAAAATATATATTATAATTTCTATCCAAAACAATATGACTGTTCTTTAAATAATTTAATACACAAGAAAAGTGTTTATATAAGGTATCACGTTAACAGGGGGACTTTTCATTGATGTAGCTGAGACCTGCAAGATGAGACCATCATGGATGAGACCATCATGGATGAGACCATCATGGATGAGACCTTCTTGTGGTGAAACGTCTCGAGCTAAGTGTATTCAGTCAATAAACTCGTTTTATTTTGATTAGTTTAAAGTTGTTTTTTTTTAAAGTTTCTACACAAATCTCTCTGTGCTTCATGCCTTTGTAAATGATTTAATATGATTCTGATTTTTACTATAAAAGAAGTAACCATATTTAATTAATTTCACTTTCATTTCTATTCTAAGAATTAAACATATTTATGAATACATTATTTAATAACTTTTTTTAAAAAATTGTGTATCATTCACTATTTTTTTATATCTTCATTGAACAAAGAGTTTTTCTGTTGACACAACCCCACAAGAGGAAGATCCAATTAATAAGGTTTCAGTTGGCAAAACGCTAGGACAATACAAGTAAATAGGAAGCCTTAATGGCAGCTCCAACAAAATTAGACATTCTTCGTTTACTGTGCTTCTTAGCTAAATAAAATCTAAAATTCTTTAATGGGTCAATATTGATAGATATATTTGTGTGCGGGGAGCTATTTGCTAAATAACTTATCCTAGAAACACTAGAGGAAAGAATAACAAAGAGCAAAGCAGAAATTATACATACGGCATTTCTTATTTGCAGATACAACAGAACTATTGAAAGCAATACAAAGAAAGATATAGGGATACAATTTAAAACAAGTGATAAAAACTCGAATGAGTATTTAAACGCAATTTCTAAAAAGGAATTTCCTATTTTTATTCAAGGGTAATCTTTCTAGATTACATTAAAAGACGATTCAAATAAGTAATCCTGAAGCAAAACAAAATATGACGTCATATCTCGACACGCTATATCACACCAAGAATGTGTCAATATAATGTGCACCACGCTGCAATCTAACAATCATTCACAAAGCGGGAAAACCATATTAACTATTATTCTAGATTACATTAAAAGTAATTTCAAATCAAATTATTTTGAAACTAAACAAGACAATTTCTATCTACAAATTGCCGCTAAAATTACGGGAGTGGAACGAAAACAGATTTTTCAAAAATTCCTTCTCCAACAATGCCAACATTGTTCTAAATATTATTAGCTATCGTTTGGTGTTTCTTTCAACCAGATAAACGCCACGGTTGGCGAGAATTTGACATAATGCTGATATGTTTTCGTTTTATTTTTGTTGTTCTTGGATTTTCTAGGCAATTCTTAAAAACTTTTCGGTCATTTTGTTTAGCCGCCCAGCATTGTTGGGCGCCTGGATAGCGAAGTCAATAAAGCGTTCGCCTCACAAGCTGAGGGTTATGAGATCGAGCCCTTTCAAAAATATTTTGGAAATTTCGTTACACTACAGAGTGCCTGCTAAATTTCAGCTCGATTTGATCACGGGAAGATGATTATAGAAAACATAGCATCAAGATTTACAGATGGGAAGTAAATTTGTAATAAGTATCGTCAATATAATACGCACGTGACACTCTAACAAAAAACATTAAAATGTTATATAGAGATAATCTAAACATTTATTAATGTAATTAAAGTTCCTTTGTTCGATGTGAAATTTGGATATATATCTTTTTATCGTCGGTATGAGTCTGCCTTCAAAATTGCAGCTCGCTAGCCTACTCGAAAGAAGTTCAAAATCGATTCAAAGTTTTCTTTAGGCAAACAATCAAACAATCAAGCAGACGCCACGAGTTAATATAAAGGATTTAAACACATTACTTATTTCATGTGCAAGAACAAACATATTGAAAAACCTTAATAAACCATGAATATTATTTGGACACAAAATTCTTCTCAATCATATAAGATAAAGAAACGACACGTTGGTGATAGGTTATGTCAGGAGCAGGTAACCTACCTGTTCAACATGGCAGACTTGTCGTTGCTGGGCTCATATCTCTGGGCGGCAGTCTGTCCAATACCGTCTCTATGGCTAAAGTCAGATCCGAATTCTGGCCCTCCACCGCCCAGACGGCTGAGGTTGACCTTCTTGGGCTGGTAGCCAGTCGTGCCTGGCATGCTGGGTGGTTGCTGTGAATGGCAGTTAACGCCTGTTAGTTATTTAAAAGTTTAAGGGATAATTTTACGCCCATGATTTTATGCTGAACGAAGACCTCTGAAATAGAAACAAAATATTACTTTCCAAAGAAACATTTATTGGATTCTTGGAACTATCACCAGATCCGAGATATTTGGGAGCAGTGGAGGTAAGCAACATTGTAGATCACTACAGGAAAATGTCTACAGCACATGGTTTTGAGAGTCTCTAGCCTGGATTTAAAATTTGTTGCATATCGAGGCTCACTTCTGGGACACATCTTCACGCATGATAAAGATTCATAAAATATCAAACGCATATGGCTTAGCAGTATTTATTTAAATAATTTAGATATAATATTAATATAATTTTGTTTCGTGTAAATGGTATATACTAGACACGACCCGTGGCGTACTATACGCCGCATACTTTCTCGTAGAAAGAGTTAGACAAAGGGGGGAAAGAGCGAACACAAACTACAGCACGAAGAAATCATAATAACACAAGTGAACTTCCGGTGGGGGTGCGCTGACGCACTTTTGGTCTCGATTTGAAAGGAGTGATAACGTGTTTTGTTGAAATATTCATTTAGATAGTGATTAAGTGATTATCGCCTCGTCAGGACGACCCAATATGCGGCTGCATACGCACTGGTCCACTTCCGGTTATTGCTATTCATTTAAATAACATTTAGCAGATCCGGTGTTACAGTCAACATAGTTAAATTTGGTTGTCCATCTTCAAGGGACGCCATGTGTTCTTTGTTTTGGACTACACTTTTATTTATTTATTTATTTGGTTTATTTTGTTTTCTTCAATAGCCATTCCAATGAATTCGTTGCACTTATTAAAAGTGATGAAAGCCAAGACAGACTCCATGAAGTGTGTAAAAAATGATCAAGTTTAGACGATGGGACTTTATGAAGTTTTAGAGGTGTTCCCTTGTAATAATTGTTACATGATCTTTGGATGACATTTTTAGAATGATGAGGTCACTTTTGTTATAGATTCACATGATCTTTGGATGACATTTTTAGAATGATGAGGTCACTTTTGTTATAGATTCACATGATCTTTAGATGACATTTTCAGAATGATGAGGTCACATTTGTTTTCACATGATCTTTAGATGACATTTTTAGAATGATGACGTCATTTTTGTTATAGATTCACATGATCTTTAGATGACAATTTTAGAATGATGAAGTCAATTTTGTTATAGATCCATATGACATATGATCTTTAGCTATTTTAGCTGGTTGTCATTTAAGTTGGCATCATGATTTGTTAATGTCACGAGCTGTTATTTAAAGGGGAAGATAACTCGCTGTTGACGTGATGGTCAAGCAATGTCCAGTATATTTTGGATAGGATGGATCAACAAGCAAAGGGTCAAAGGTCATACACACGGGTAGGATGCCAGAGGAAAGCTGGTACCAAAGTACAATCTCTAGCTTTTAGGATGGTGTTTCAGGACGTGGGTCTCTATCATCCCAGTACTAGACTTACAGATCTAATGTGCAAATATAAGTGCAACTGCATCAAAACTAGCTAAAGAGTATAATTAAACGCCGGCTAATGGGTCACCAGCCATCAAAACTAGCTAAAGAGTATAATTAAACGCCGGCTAATGGGTCACCAGCCATCAAAACTAACTTTACAGGACAGTAAAACTGTTGACGACCAGCAAACTATACATCGATCCTTTAACTTCTGATCACATATATAGTGCACTTCTTATGGATTAATAACTTTCATTTTGACAGTAATGTCACGTTACAGTAATATTGTAGTCTATTAATGTCATAAATTACATTTGCTATTGTCCCACTGCATAGCTGGATGATTTTGTGGCAATTTATTATTTTATCTTTATTTTACATTTTTTTTTTTTTACTTTTTTTTAACAAGTTTATTGGTGAGTATAGACTTTATGCCATACCGATGCTGATAAATAAGGAGAGAATATGGTTGTATATACAATCACACGTATAAATATGTGGCTTTATGTAAACATGAATACATCAGGTTAGTAACGTTATTTTCTAGAATATATCTAAGGTGAAAGAAAAAGGGGAGACTACCGATAGGCGACGTCCAACGTTTCGGCGAGGAAGAGTTGCGGAGCCTGACCCGAAAGTGGTTCCAAAGTCAAACCCCCCTCCCCCAAGGTTGCGCAGGTTGCACACTCTGGGGGGTGGGCCGGTGGCGAGGCGGTCCGGCTCCCCGGCGTCTGGTCCGTCGCTGCTCTGGCTCTGGGTGTGATATCTGCCGCCATATTGCGCCTGTTGTTGTCATGGAAACAAGGGAGAGAAGAAGGCTTTGTATTTAGAGGGATGCCGTCGAAGAACCATCAATTTAAATCCTAAAGGAAAATGTTTAATCTCAGAGAAATGTTGAAAAATATAAAATTTTAGCCTTAGCTTCAGTTTATCAGATTTTATGTAATCATATTTAATAATTGCTGACGTATCATTCATAAAGTGTATTCTTTAAATTTAGGTCACTAATGCGCATTTTGTAAAGTTGTAATTAAAAACTGGATATAATTCTTTAACGTTTGAATCCCTGTAAGTATTATCAGTGGAATTATCTGGGTGTTTCTTGATTGAAAACTTACGTAAATTTATAGTGACAACAGGAAATCAAGTGGACTTGAAAAGGGTACGACTTCATGCAGCATGCGTTGCTAATGTGTGCAAGCATCAAGTAAAGCAGGACTGAGTTAGTTCATTGCAAAGTGTCTGGAACCAAGTTTCTATCACAAGATTTATTATTCTTTTTTTTAATCAAAAGTGACCATCAAATAAGAAAGTTATATTTCATGTCTTTCCATCTGTTTCTTCCTAAATCAACCCAAATGTATCCCCCTCTCTCTCTTATGGAATCTGACAACTAATGTTAGCATTTATTTGGGTCGTCGCCAAACGTTAATCTGACAATTTCCATCAATACAACTTTCACGCTGCTTAATGGCTCCAGAAACTTGTTTAGTAGAACACAACAAGCAGGCCATGATTTTGTCAGTTTTTATGATTAAGATAATGATTTTTAACAGTTTGTGATTCAGGTAATGATTTTGTCAGTGTTTGTGATTTAGATAATGATTTTGTCAATATTTGTGATACAGGTAATGATTTTTTCAGTGTTTGTGACTCTTAGTAAAAGTAAGTGAATAGTTTCAAATGGTGGGACAGAAAGGGAAAAAAAAAAGAAGTGAAGATTTTGTGATATTAACTAAAACTGAATTTTGTTTTTTTCTAATTTTGCAAATAAAATGTGACTAACTAAATATCTACAACCAAGCCTCGACACATTTCTGAAACAAACTGAAAGCTCTAATGCTTCTAAGATTGTCTCTACTCAGCCATGCCTGCTGTAAGCCTACGGTCTCTAGGGCCATACATCAGCTGTAAGCTGTAGTGTTTGTACTTCGTCCTGTCAAAGCGGTGTCAAGTTTTTAAGGAATAAGTGCAACGAACTTGAGGATAAAATAGTGTACAAAGTCAAGACACCTACGACCATTTATAACAACACTGACGCTAGTTAGGTGAAATAAAGCCATCGTTTATATGACGCACAAAAAAAAAAAAAGCAATCAACAGAAAAAATCTATTCTGATTTATGTGCGTTGTTAAGGTTGAAATTGAACATATTTGTTCATCTTGTACACAATTTGAAATAGGAAAAAGACATACAAAGTTCCTTTAAGACGGACTCCACAGAGAACAGATAAGCAAGAGATACAAGATTAATACATCATTTAATAGATGCTTAAGTTCGGCATTTGGGATTTTAAAACCAATTATGAAACATTTATAATAAAATGTAATCGATGCTTCTAGTTACACTAGCAATGTGATATTTATCTGTTAATTTGACAAACTGATAAAAATATTTAGAATTCAACCTCTTATACCAAACGTGTTCCAACATTATTCATTAATTTGTTGCCAGTCATTAAATCGCGAATTTCAACAACAGCAGAAGATAGATATTGCGGGTTTCGATGTTTCCCATCTACATAAAGTAATGGGGTTGAACCTCGTATGTCTTTGATCCAAGCACAAATGTTAACAAACATTCCAAAACTCGCAAGTCGCTAAATCGGCAAATGAAAATTTTGAGCAGCTCTAGCTGTTATTAAATGGACAAGAAAAAGAAAGGTTGCAGGGTAAGTCACGTGACCAGGTCTACTAAGGGCCAGTGTCTACCGATGACGATCGCCTGGGCAGTGTGCAGTAGTCGGTGCCGAAGCTCTGTCCACCTCCACCCAGTTTGGACAGCTTGGACACCCGCTTGGGCTCGAACTGTTGGGCCGCCCATGGAGGGACAGGGGTGGATGGGGTCGGGGTGCTGGGGGGCTGGCTGTAGGACGAGCGCTGCCTCTGGACTTGGTGCTGCGGCGACGCTGGTGTCTGGACGTGTAAGGGTTGCATGGCCGGTGGTTTGTACTGGGGCTCTACGCCCTGGCTAGAGGCCAAGATTATTGTCAGTGGACGGGACGAGGGGGTTGCGGAAGATGGGCTCTGAAAAAAATATCATGGTCATAGAGAGTAAAGATGATTTGGCAGGTACAACCTTACTGTAACTTGCTGTGACAATCTGACATACACAATACAAACTGTGCATTTATTGTCACCAAGATTTAGTTGGAGTGTTTGTGTTACAGTGTGCAGAGAAAAATAAACCAGCATGTTATGTAATATTTTGAGTTAACGCATCTAAATTTAAACTGGAGTAAAACATGAACAACTTCCTAATGTCATTTACGTGAAGATTGTAAATAAAGATCTTGGGTCACTGTGATAAGATTTTGAGCACCATTAATATCGTGATGTTTCCAATTTGTAATATTTATTTATACCCGTATTTTTATTGTAGACAATAGGGTTTTTTTCTGCAACATTCATAAGTGTAACGCAATATCTCTACACAACTATGCTCCTAAAGAACCTTAAGTAACTTTTGTAAAGTGGCGTATAATAAATACATTTAATAAGAGTATTTTAGTAGCCTATATTTAAATACATTAACGTTGGTTTTACACATAAACGTATTATCAACTAAAGTTTAAAATGTATTCTTTATTGCTTGTAAATAATTATGTAATTAATTTGGCACTAATGTTGTTATTCCTAGTTAGAAAAAATAAAAAACATTGTTTGCTTATGTTCCTTCGTGCCATTTTGTTCATCCTAGAGAACCAAAATTTCTTTTTAATTTTTTTTTTTAAAACTACATTATTTAAATTGTGGAAATCTAGTTGTTCTTTCTATGAAATATCAAATAAATAGACCGTTGCAAAAATTTTAATTACTGCATGTTTGACAGTTGATTGTAAATTAACACTTGTGGGATTAATGATTTTTTAAAAATCAAAAATAAATTATATGTGGGCAAAAAAAGATTCACTTGAGTGAAAGAATGGGGTGTGAATGAAAAATATTTAAAAAGTGAAAAGTTGCAGCGTGCTAGAACAGAAACAGACCAATAAATGTGTTTGTGTGAGTGCATGTATCAGTTGTTAACCCTGTGTGCTACAGGCCTGGTGTGTGACACGCCTGATGTGTGACAAACCTGGTGTGTGACAGGCTCGTCCATTCCAGGAACGTTAACTGGAAGAGTTCATTAATTAATTTCATCAACAAATGGGTTATTTTAAAATGGTTGGCTGGGAGAGGGAGGGGTTTCAGAGCTGAACATAAATCTCATAATTGTGGGAGCATCAACAAAATAAAAGTAGAATATTTCATGTCAAGGGGCACAACTGGCAGCAGTGATATAACAAGAGAGACAATTACGGCCATTCTCTTAAGTCTTTCCACTCTTGTTACGACAAATGTGTGTGTGGCAGGTGTGCTGTCGTCTGACCAAACTTTCTGGATCGTCTGACGGTGGGCCCAATAGAAGCAAATAACATGAATCACATTATTTATGTATTATATTTTTTTAAAAACAATATGAGATTTTCTCTATTGCTTTTAATCAAACCCATTTTTAAAATAATATCATTTTGTGATAGCTTTTGGGAGGAATAAGCAAAATACGTAATTTTTGCATACAATAATAACTTGATTACTTCTAAAATTTTTGAATATTGCTATACGATAGCATGAAACTCGATTTATTCAACACTGCTAGTGACATACCTGTAAACCACTAAAAAAAATTTTTTTTAATTTCACACAGCTATAAACGTCTGCCCCAATATCTTCTACTCCCCACCTTTCATTCTAGTCTATGCCAACCAGATTTAGACCTAGTTTCATTGCAGGCATTTGAAACCACAATAAGACCCACAATTATTAGTTTCCACATATGGACCCACCCCCAACTTGATAATCGGCGCCCCTGGCTATGACATACCCCTGATCATTACCACTCCCCTGACTATGACACACCCCTGATCATTACCACGCCCCTGGCTATGACACACCCCTGATCATTACCACGCCACTGTCAATGATCGTACCTGCAACGATGGCGCCCTTGGTCTCTGTGTGACAATGGGAGGGGAGAGAGGAGGAACCTGCGTCCCTGGAGGTGGTCTGTGAAAGAAGACACACACAAAAATCTGTTATTGAAACACAGGCTCTGTCTCAGCTAACGTGTCCTATGTGAAAATACTCCGAGACATTAAGTATTTTGAATGAAAGACCTGCCCAAAGTGTTGCAGCCTCTCGTATAAATGTAGATGCTGAAGCATTAAAAACATTTCTTTAAATATATGTAAACATAAATTATAAACGACTAGACAATTACTTGTCAAACACTCATCTCAAAACTAAAAGTTTGGAAATAATGTTTAACCCTAAGACTATATATATACCGTGTTTATCGGCGTATAACACACACAGTCGTAAAACACGCACCTTCGTTTTAAGAGGGACATTTCATGGAAAAGATTTAACATTATATCAGCGTATAACACGCATGCATCATTTACCCCCTATTTTCAGGGGGGGGGTGCGTGTTATTCGCCGATACATACGGTATATATAATATACCCATTATTCAGTCCATGATGGTATATAAGGAACAAGGGAAGTAGCGTTCACAAAATTCTCTTGAGCCATGGCTTACGAGCAAGGGATTGTGTGGCTAGCACAATGCCAAGCCTTGAGGACCTTGCCAGCAACGAGGCTTGAACCCGCGACTCTCTAAGACATAACAACTCCTTACCGCTAGACCAACCCATTGTATATATATATATCTTTTTTTTTAAATCTCTCATAAAAGAAACTGTTGGGGTAAATGAGACTTTTAGAATCAGATCATGTTGACCAAAGAGACAAGTGAGTTGAACATCTTACAAATGTGGATTGTTGTCTTCCCATTGACTTATTTCCTCTATCAGTCATTCACGTACTGCTTATAATCATCATTTCTTGTAGATAGATCGCTGTGTTAAATTTTTAATATCAAAGTTTTTAAAAAACTCACTAAATCACGCTTAAACTTTATCAAATGACTTGAGATGCGTAGGTAAAAATAAACAATGCCCTAGGATCTTACACTGTTAAAAATGGCTGTTCGCCTCAAGCTATTTTGATTCTAGAAAATGGTGAAAATGCCGTATGTACTCCCATATAAACCGAGTTTATAACCATAAAATACAATACTGAAATCAGGGGCTCGGCTGATATACACATAAAATAAAAGGGACACAGGGACAGACCCCCAAAAAATTATAATTTTTTTTTCTAAATAAATACTTCGTTAAACATCAGTTGTTAAGAACCTATGAGCAAAGGTTCAGAAATTATTATATAGCAAGCAATGTGGAAAGAGCTGAACACATTTTATGTGTCATTCCGAAATGTAAACAAACTGGTATCTAAAAGAAAAGTAAGCATTTTACATCTTTACACTAACAAAATTCTATGAACCAAACATCTGGAGTAAAATTAGACAGGTCGGCAAATATGCTGGTTTTTTAAAAATAAAAACTGGACATTTTAAAGCAGTTTTACGGGGTCCGCTTAAATGCGATGTAGGTTTCTATGCGAGTTTAGTTTATACGTTACAGCCGAACTCTGTTCCGTTACATGAGTTGATTGTGGTGGTGTACTACTTTCAAATCAGATTGCCAATCGTTACATGTTTCCTACGTGACCAGACACTCGAGCTGATGAAACTTTGCTTAAAATTCATTTCTAATTGGTTCCAGTCAACTCAGGTAAAACAGCACATGCACCTCTTATGTCTGTAATTGTTCTTTGGCGTAGCGGTAAGATTTCAGGTAAAACAGCCAGTTATCCAGGTAAAAGTAGCTCTTATCACGGTAAAACTGCCTTAGTCCGTGTAAAACTGCCTGTGGTCGCGGTTAACCTCCCTGAAAACCGGGTAAAACCGCCTATTATCCAGCTATACCAGCCTGTTATCTAGGTATAACTACCTTTTATCTATGTACAAGTACCTGTTATCCAGGTATAATTGCTTGGTATAAGTGTATATCTGCCTGTTATCCAAGTATAACTGTCTGTTGTCCAGGTAAAATTTCCTACCTGTTAACAACTAACTGCACTTGGCCGCCTCCGTGTTTGATCAAGTCCTGGGCCTGTTTGTGGGTCAGCTGGGAGGCGTCACGGCTGTTGATGGACAAGATGACGTCACCTCTCTGAAGCTCGCCCTCGGCGGGACTGTTGGAAAATACCTGGATGGGTGAGAGAGAATCGATATTAAAATTAAATTATAATGGGTGGAAGATTGTTGATGTTAAAGGCGATACGAAAGAGGTTATTGAATTGAGTTAAGATAGGATGGGGACTATCGATATTAAATTATGACTCTTGTGACAGTATCGATATTTAATTATGATCTTTGGAGAGAACCGATATAAAATAATGAGTTGTGTAAGGGTTTCAATGATCAAAGTATTTAATGCAAGAGCTGAAACTTATATTTGTATAAGTATGTAGTGGCGAACCTTATTTGGAAGCGCGTGCTCAAATTTCAAATCAAAAGCCACTTTATAACAAAGTGACAACACTTGAAACACGGAAATTGCGGATTTTGGCTTGGCACAAATAAAACTTGAGGAAGTGATATTTTAGTCGCGTGCGGCTTATGGGGCCATAGATTCGCCATTACTGGTGAAATATATGTGATTTGAGAGTCGTTGCTTGTGTCTGGTACGCGCCAAAAGACTTAAATCCATGCACATTTTGTTTTTTGTATTTTTGCATCGTACACAGTGTCTTTCAGTATCTTCAAATCCAGTTTATGTCAATGTTAGAAAAATTTTAATCTCTTTCCAGCTGTTTTCTCGTCATAGACATTATTACATTGCCACCAAAAATATCCGCATGAGCCTAAATTCAAGATATTTGATTGGCGAGAGACTGTAGACAGATTAATGACGAGAATAGACACAGACAGACAGACTTGTTCAGTCTAACGTTACGACATAGAGATAAAGACAGAGAGAAAGAGAGATAGACAGACAGACTAGTGCAGTCTGACGTTACGACATAGTGATATAGACTGAGAGAAAGAGAGATAGACAGACGGACAGACTTGTTCAGTCTAACGTTACGACATAGAGATACAGACAGAGAGAAAGAGAGATAGACAGACAGACAGACTAGTGCAGTCTGACGTTATTAAACACAGATAAAACATAGAGAGAGAGACAGAGACAGAGTGACGAGAGAAAAAATGATAAGACAGCAATATCTATAAAACCAGAGAGGGGGACAAAGGCAAAACTTGCAAGAAAGCATGAGAGAAGAAGAAAGAATATAGATATACAAATACCAACCAAAAAATAATAAAATAGGTAAAGGACCGATGAGGAATATATAATTAGTTTAAATAAACGCCAGTGCGAGTGATAAAGAAAAGAAGACAGAAAACGGTTGAAAGAAACGTAGAGGGGGTACACGGAAAAAATGGATGCAAACGAAATGAAAGAAAAGATTAAATAAGTAGAGACAAACAGATCAGTTCAATAACAAAACAATCCGCTAATGAGGCCACCCGAGAAGTTCTGCTAGCAAATATCAAAGTGATAAACAGTTTGATTTAATTGACAACGTTGTACACTAACATGTTTACTGACAACTGTGTCTGTTAACGTGCTACATTCATAAGAATATTCACACACAAAATGGAACATATGCAAAGGCTTAAAATAGAGCGTTCAATTCCTAAAATACTGCATCGAAAGCCATTTTTAATGTGTTACAGGTAGGTCAGTGGTGAGCACATACAGTGTTTAAATAACAGAATCAGGAAATTAAAGCAAACTGTTAGAGACATGTAGAATAACATAGAACAGTTGAAGTGTTGACTAAGAATGTGTTTACAAGTATGAAGTGCATAGCAGTTCTACGGAATGGAAGGGGCTTTGGAAATGAATGCCTGCACGTTACACGCTGTTGTTAGGTTCCGTTTTGTTTTGGCGCGTTCTAAGAACTCCCGCATACCTTGACGTGTAGTGTGGAACCTGTGCCAAGAAAACACTACAGCCAAGAGAAGTGCAGTGTGTATCTAGCTACCAGCACGCGCGGTCCAAGATAAATAAGCCAAAAGTCTACTGTTTCAATAATTCAAAAGTCGTCTACTGTTTCATTAAGTCAAAAGTCTACTGTTTCAATTAGCCAAAAGTCTCTTGTTTCAATAACCCAAAAGTCTACTGTTTCAATTAGCCAAAAGTCTACTGTTTCAATTAACCAAAAGTCTACTGTTTCAATAAGCCAAAAGTCTACTGTTTCAATAATCCAAAAGTCTACTGTTTCAATAAGCCAAAAGTCTACTGTTTCAATAATCCAAAAGTCTACTGTTTCAATAAGCCAAAAGTCTACTATTTCAATAAGCCAAAAGTCTACTGTTTCAATTCGCCAAAAGTCTACTGTTTCAATAATCCAAAAGTCTACTGTTTCAATAAGCCAAAAGTCTACTGTTTCAATAAGCCAAAAGTCTACTGTTTCAATAA
>MUZC01000141.1:79140-99231 GCA_002072015.1 Radix auricularia
CAAAAGTCTACTGTTTCAATTCGCCAAAAGTCTACTGTTTCAATAAGCCAAAAGTCTACTGTTTCAATAAGCCAAAAGTCTACTGTTTCAATAATCCAAAAGTCTACTGTTTCAATAAGCCAAAAGTCTACTGTTTCAATAAGTCAAAAGTCTACTGTTTCAATTAGCCAAAAGTCTACCGTTTCAATAAGCCAAAAGTCTACTGTTTCAATAAGTCAAAAGTCTACTGTTTCAATAAGTCAAATAAGACCAACAAACTTAAATTAAACGCGTGACAGACACATAAACAAACAATAACACGCCTGATAGCAGGATAAACATTTTGGATAACGATTAAAATGTGTAATTAACAGAACACAAAAATTTCAATGCGCTTTAATAGAGGTGGTTACTTTATTTTTAACGAATACTCGATAGATCTAGTCCAAGTAATTTGTGTTTTGTCCTTTGAATAATTGTGAAATTATGTGAAACTTTCAATGGACCATAGAAAAGGTTGATTTGTTTTTATTTTAAATAAGAAATCTTGCCTAAGAAGATTGAGAATAATACTGCAAGGTTATTCAATGGGACATGTTGAGTCAACATAATGTTAGGATGGTAAGTCTGTAGAGGTATTCCAGGTGATTGACTGCTACACATACAGGTAATCTGTTAGGATGGGGTCTCAAACTAATGTTATCCTGTACTGAATGAGTTACAATGACTCGTCTATATTGACTGGTGCACACTATTTAACAGTGGAAGACCTAAAGTGTCCCTCATACTAAATGTAACACTACCATGAAAGACTTGAAGTGTCCCTTATACTAAATGTAACACTACCATGGAAGACATGAAGTGTCCTTTATACTAAATGTAACACTACCATGGAAGACCTGAAGTGTCCCTTATACTAAATGTAACACTACCATGGAAGACCTGAAGTGTCCCTTATACTAAATGTAACACTACCATGGAAGACCTAAAGTGTCCCTTATACTAAATGTAACACTACCATGAAAGACCTGAAGTGTCTCTTACACTAATTGTAACACTACCAATCGGATGACCAACATATTAGAAATTGTTCCCAGGTACAGTGTGTTCTGAAGGGAAAAAAAATCTGCTAGTCTAAAACTCGCAGTTACTTAAGTTACATACAATATTTTGAGTGTTTTTTTTAGTTTTCACGATCCTAATATTAGCTTTTATTACACCCACTTGTTTGATTTGAACGGATTTTCTCTACCTGTTGGTGGTAGACGCATTATTTTTTTTTTAACCAATGCGATTGAAACGATGAAGGAACATTTGCACCTCGGGTCAGAGGTCAAAATAACAAGTGGGTTGAAATAAAAAGAGAAGCCAGGAGAGATGTTTCGTGCATGACGCGATGGTTGCCTCCAGCTCCCGAGCCTTCTACCCAGTACCTGGCCTGGCTAGGGGGAAAACTGCTGAAAGGTCAAACTGGCACATTGTACAGCAACGGGAGATAACAAGTTGAACAATATCAGCTTTAACAGACAACCAGTGAGCACGGAGAAGTTCTCGTGGGAGAGGGAGGGGAGGACCACCTGACGACTGAGGACTTGAACAACATCAGCTTTAACAGACAGCTAGTGAGCACAGAGAATTTCTCGGGGAGGTGGAGGGGGGACCACCTGACGACTAGGGACTTCGATGTAGAGAGGAAACATAATTAAACAATAAGTGATGGAGATCGTCGTGCAATACTTAGCACTAAATATTTGCTTAAATGTAAACTAACAAATTCTTTATACTGTAAAGCACCTTCGCACTACCTGACTCTAAATCTCGGATGTGTAAGTCAAAGGCGTCTTTAATGCTAACAATTCTTCTCTTTTGTTAAGCATCACTTCTGGTTACTACACTCGCTCTCTCTACGACTCTCTCTCACACTGCCTGTCGTTCCCCTGTGGTGGGGTTAGTCTCTCGTTGTCCGTCCTCTTAACCCTGGGTTGGGTTCTCTGTTTCGTCCTCTACCGACCTTTCCTTGTATTGCTGGCCAAAGGTGTGCGGTCGACATTCGAGAATTCCCCCTTGGTTTGAGCAATAACATTTTCAGTGTTTCATTCCTTTACCGATGTCCAATGATTAGCTACGTGTGTTTCCCCGGTAGTGGTGATTCTAAATGATCTCCCGTCTGAAAGTTCCGCCCAACGGCCAACGGCAATAAAAATTTCGTTTCCTGTTTCTAACAATGATGTCATTGTTCTACACCACCTTACCACCCCTACCTTACGACCCTGACGTTCCGTGGCTGGGGGAAGAAGGCCGGAATCTATCGTTTCCGGTCATTGTTTTAAGGAGCGTGGTTCACATTCCAGTTTCGGTCAGCCGCCCTACCTACCGTCACCGTCCATCTCAAATATTTCAACCCAGGTGTTCCACAAAATTACACAATAATTGTTTCATTTGTAATGAGCTTTTCAATTTGTCAAGGAAACAAGAAGATCTTTTGCCTAAAAATGACATAAAAAAATATTTACTTCAGCATTACTTTAAAGAGTTGTTTATAGGAAAGCCATCGTTACATATATTATTCATTCGTATATTTCTATCTGGTAAGAAAGACTCATCCACGTCTTCAAATTTATTAAGCGGATAATTACAGTTCTTGTCACATCTCATTCATTACGGAAGCTAATTCTACACAAAAGATTTTAAAGTCCAACGCTTATCCATGGTCTATACATATTCTTGCCTTTATATTAGAGTTATAAATATTGATATAGTATATGTTTTCCTGAATTTTTCAGGCAACCCATTGCACGCCCGAATGTAAGTTGGAAATGGGGATTTGTAGAATATATGTTCTTGCAAATGAAATAAGAAAAGCATTTTAGCCGTGTCTCTAAGAATTATGCAAAGTTTTTTTTTATTGCGTTGTATATCCAATAGGGCTGGTACTGATTAATTTGTGTTCGATTAATCTGTAAATAATAAACGATTAGTCGATTAATAAACGTTTAATTTCAACACATATATACAAGCACCTGAAAACCTCAAGGGAAATACTTTTTTTTTTTAAATAGTAATTGACATATTTCATTTAAATGGGCAACTTTCCCTGTCATTTGTCGCTAATTTCAGCGCGTTTGAATAAATTTATTATGATACGCGGGAAAGTTTGTAGGTAAAACAAACAAACGATTATTAATTATTACGTATTAACTAATAACTTGAAAAAAAATACATATTTTCTTAAATTTTAATCAATTTTTTTATCGGGTAAAATCGTTATAATCGTTAAAAAATTTTAACCTCTAATCGAGTAATTAATCATTTTTTTCGCGACCCTAATTTGCAACTTAAAATGTATTGTCTGATGTACCAATACTATTTTGCTTATCTTATCTTTTATGTTACAGACGCTCCTTCTGTACAGAAGATTATTGCATCATGCGTATTTTTATGGTTTGTCTTTAGTCCTGTTTCTTAACGAGAGTTTTAAATGATGATAAAGTGTTGGCTTTCCTGGTTTCTTCAGGCAACCCATTTCACGCCCGAATACCGGACGGAAAGAACAAAAAATCGTATATATTTGTTCTTGCATATGGAATAAGAAAGGTGTTTTTATCTTTATGTCTATCTGAGGGTTGTATTAAGTTATCTTTGTGTTGTATTTCTAAATTAGAATTAATTGCCTTATCTATAATTACTAATTTACTCTTGGTTCTTCTATCCTCTAGTGTTTCAA
Organism: Radix auricularia; assembly: GCA_002072015.1. Taxonomy (NCBI): domain Eukaryota; kingdom Metazoa; phylum Mollusca; class Gastropoda; family Lymnaeidae; genus Radix; species Radix auricularia. The sequence continues at coordinate 82,844 of MUZC01000141.1, forward strand.
GGTTTATTGATTTAACTAATGGTGTTACTCTTGTCAGTTTTTAATATTCTCCAGTAATGAATCTGGCAGCTCTTTTTTGGATTTGTTCTAACTTATCAATATTTTCTTTGGTGGATGAGTCCCATACGGAAGATGCATATTCTAGTACAGGTCTCACCAGGGTGAGGTAACATTTTAGTTTTATATCTTTGTTACATTTGTAAAAGTTTCTTTTTATATAGCCTAAGGTTTTGTTTGATTTTTTAATAATTTCATTGACATGGGGATTCCAAGATAGTTTCTCATTTATTATGACTCCTAAGTATTTTGCATCTTTAGTTTGGGTTAGTTCTTTTCCATACAGGAAGTTTTTTTTTTTTTTTTTTTTTTTTTTTTTTAATGACTATCTTCTAGTGTTTTTTGGCTTAATGATTTAATAAATGGAGTTCCTCTTGTAAGTTTTGTATTGTATCTAACTATTAGATTTAGCCATGTTCGTTAAACCTTTTAAGTAGATGCTGTTGTTTTTGTTTGTTTTTTTTGGTGTTTTTTTTTAAAAATATATTTTCAACGTTTTACGTCTTTTCAAATACAATATGCAGATTTCTGTTGCGTAAAGGTAAACGAGATGAGACATTAAAATATTAATATATTACAAGGCCGAACGCAATTAGGAAACGTTTGAAAATGTTTTTACCATAGAGCGATAATCTACTTTTAATGAATTGATTCAGCTCTTTATGTTAAGTCAGACACAAGCATGACTCGTACACTTATACAAGGACTATTGGTTGGACCTTTGGTCTACACAAAACTGATGGGCCAAGAGTTTTTTTTAATACTCAACACAATAATAAACACGCACACACTAACACAAAAGTTGAGAGGGAGATGGGGAATAAAGAGACGGATTGGGAAAAAGGAGGGGAGAAAAAGAGTATCCACAATATGTATTGGTATACGATTCAGTTATTATTTCAAGCCAAGGGGTAAAGCCAGGATAAGAGTGCCACTAAGTCCAGAAATCCTTTGAGCTCAGTCATTTGCAGTGAGCTGACACTGAAGGGTCAGACAGCATTAGTTGGTCTGTCTGGCCAAAGGGGTGTGTGTGTTATCTGACCAGTAAGTACCAGACTGACCAGGGCGAAGATAGTCGGAGTCGCATCTGTTCTCTTGACCTACAAGACAAGAGCTCCATCGTTGTAATTAGTTTTCTTTGTAATTAATATTGGTGGATGGATAACATGCGAAAAGTGTATGAGTGAGCCAGACAAGATGTAACAAAACAAAGAAGTGAATGTTTCGGCTGAAATGTTCGCTGTTTTTGTTACTTCATGTGAGGCTCACTCATATCCTGCTGGCATGTTATCTATCTACTAATCTATAAACCTAATTGTATTCTCACCCACATTTTGTTCACTAATTAAAGTTCAACGTTTTGGATTTTTGTTTATTATTATATCCATAATTCTATTTCCTGAATTAACACATGTGGTAAAAACCTTAAACAATCAATAGATGAGCAGAATGACACACTTCTTTCTAGGATTACTAAATATGGGTTTGTTTGAAAAACATGATCAGTTGCTAAGGATGTTAGGGGCTTAAAGCACCTGTTACAATATTTATTATTTACCAGTGCGCGTATTGCGATGAGAATAATTCAATGTATTTCTGCGTCAGCCCCCTTCTACAGCGCCTTGAAGGATGATTTTGATCATGCTTTTATATCGCAGCTTATGCCCAAACCGTTATAGCTGGCATATCTTAATTGTAGCTATAATGGTTTCTTGAAAGCCGACCATGGAGGTTATTCTGTCCCAGACATGTGATATTTATTGGTCTAATGTTCTAGATAAGAGAGCTGGAGGATTTTTCTCGCGCATTAGTTTTCATATTCCGGCAGTTTGCCTTCAGTGGATATTAGTAGTGTCCAAATCTCACAGCCATACAGGACAATAGTTTTAACAAGAACTCTATATGGCATCAGCTTCGTTAGAAAGGTAGTGTTTTTGCTGGCTAAAATTTTGATTAATTTGGTCATTGCTGCAGTTGTGCACCCAGTTCTAGCTCGAATTTAAATTTCAATGTCACCAACTCTTGACTTAATAGCTCCTATAAGGTTCTTGAAGTTCTTATCTCTACAAGCTTTTTTATTATGATCAGTTGAATAATCATTTCTAAGGTGTTAACCAAAATATTGATTTTTCTCTGAGCTGATTATTGTTTCACATGCCCCTGATTTGTATTCAAGTTTGTCGGTGAGCTTCTGTAAATTGGTATTGTTCCTGTCCAGAAAAATCAATATTGTCCGCAAATCTTAAGTTGGGCACGGGTCTTCCACTTTTAGAGATGAATGTATAGTGAATAATGATCCCTGAGTGTTTCTTATATGATTATTTCTGGGAAGATGTTGAGCAGGACAGGGTGAGAGCAAGCAACCCTGGTGGACTACAGTCGAAATCTTGAAGGAAGAAATGTCCTACAATCTTGAAGGAAGAAATATCCTACAATCTTGAAGGAAGGAATTGTCCTACAATCTTGAAGGAAGAAATGTCCTACAATCTTGAAGGAAGAAATATCCTACAATCTTGAAGGAAGAAATATCCTACAATCTTGAAGGAAGAAATGTCCTACAATCTAGAAGGAAGAAATGTCCTACAATCTTGAAGGAAGAAATATCCTACAATCTTGAAGGAAGAAGTCCTCTTCGATCTTTAAAGAAGAAGTCCTCTTCGATCTTGAAGGTAGAAGTCCCCTAAAATACTGAAGTAAAAAGTCCCCTAAAATCTTTCAGGAAGAAGTCCCCTAAAATATTGAAGGAAGAAATCCCCTACAATATTGAAGGAAGAAGTCCCCTACAATATTGAAGGAAGAAGTCCCCTACAATATTGAAGGAAGATGTCCCCTACAATCTTGGAGGAAGAAGTCCCCTACAATATGGAAGGAAGAAGTCCCCTACAATCTTGGAGGAAGAAGTCCCCTACAATATTGAAGGAAGAAGTCCCCTACAATCTTTGAGGAAGAAGTCCCCTACAATATTGAAGGAAGAAGTCCCCTACAATCTTGGAGGAAGAAGTCCCCTACAATTTAAGGAGAAAGCCTTTAAGTAGGACTGCAAAGCATACCTGATTGTTTGTTTTACTCGATTACCTTTCCCAACCCTCCATCAACTTTAAACTTCTCACGTGCCAGACTCCATCAAAGTCTTTCTTACGAGTCTATGAAGTTATGATCGAGTTCACGTTAGTGCTGTAGGTAATTTTTATGAGCAAGCGACAATTGAAGATCTGATGGATTTGGCTTCTTCCTAATCTGAAACCTGCCTGTTCTTCTGCCATTAATTCTTCGGATATTGGATTTAGCCTGAAGAGGATTATTTTTAGCATTTCTTTGCTAGAGACGGATTATTCTGGCATTTTTTCATATTCCATTTCTTATCCATTCTTTGGGCCATACGTTATTTCCAATATCTTCTAGCGGAGTTTTTTTTTTTTTTTTTTTTTTAAGCCTTTGTTACTTCTGCACCTCCTTGTTTCATGAGTTTGGCGGTTAAGTTATTTGTTTTTTTGTTTTTTTTTGTTTTTTTTAAGCCTTTGTTACTTCTGCACCTCCTTGTTTCATGAGTTTGGCGGTTAAGTTGTCAACCCAGGCGACTTAACTCCTTTCAAGTTCCGTCATGCCTCTTCAACATCGCTCATTAGGGTAAACCATCTCTCTGCTCTACCACCTTTCCTTTACCCCCTTACAATTCAAATTTAAGTTCTGGTTGTAAAAGGACATTAATTTACACAGAAATATGCACATTTGATGATTGTGTATTTAAAGTTATCTATTGTTTTATTACCTTGTACTAGTTACCTTTTCAAATCGTTGTTTTTCAATTTTAACTATAAAAAAACACAAAATTGTGTTTCGTTAATATTTGTCTCATGACAATTTCAAAGCTAAAAAAGGTTAAAACGTAAGTCTATAGTCTATAATAAGCCACAATTCACTTTTTTAAAAATCTCTTAAACATTTTAAGTGCCACATTATTTCAAGTTCTTACAGTTAATAATAACAAACTTAAGTGATGAAGTCGATACTAACTCATAGGGTAAAAGAAACGATACTTTCGTTCCGAAATTATGTATTCGATACTAATGAATGAAATGAAAGAGTTGATACTAGCGTATCGGAGTGGTGAAGTCGATACTACTGATCCTGTATGATGGAGCCCGAGTGTAGTTTTGTGCATCAGCGAGATTCTGACTTGTTGGCATAGTGACAATTTCTGAGTTGGGCTCATCTTTCAGTTGAAGTGATGCTTTAGTTAACGTGAGGGGGGGGGGGGGACAACTGTAAACAACGTGTATGTAGAACGCAATTCTAAAGTGATGAGGCAATTTTAGTTAGTATGGATATCTAGTTGTTTTAGTAAACTTAGGTGGTGTGGCTATATTAAGTGGTGGGGTTATCTTAGGTGGTGTGGCTATATTCAGTGGTGGGGTTATCTTAGGTGGTGTGGCTATATTAAGTGGTGGGGTTATCTTAGGTGGTGTGGCTATATTAAGTGGTGGGGTTATCTTAGGTGGTGTGGCTATATTCAGTGGTGTGGTCATCTTAGGTGGTGGGGCTATCTTAGTTGGTGTGGTTTTCTTAGATGGTGTGGCTATCTTAGGTAGTGTGGCTATCTTAAGTTGTGTGGCTATTTTAGGTAGTGTGGCTATCCTAGGTAGTGTGGCTATCCTAGGTAGTGTGGCTATTTTAGGTAGTGTGGCTATCTTAGGTAGTGTGGCTATCTTAGGGGGTGTGGCTATCTCAATTTGTGTGGTTGTTTTAGGTGGTGTGGTTGTATTTGTCGGTGAGGTTCAATTGGGTGTGTGGTTACCTCATTTGATGTAATTTTTTTAGGTAATGTAGTTCTATTAAGGGATTGCCCCCCCTCCACACGATTACTGGTCGTATCCGAAAGACTTCTTTTAGGCGAGGTCACCCTGACTTTTTCCAAATTGTTTTTAAAAAAACTCGACACAGACAACCCACCTACGAGTGGCATGCCTTTGTTTAGGTTAACTGGTTTAACGAAGGTCAGGTAATCTACAACGTTACTAATGTTAACACGAAGAGTACTGCCCCTTGAATGAGCTTTGTGTTACAGATTTGCTTACACTTTTAGTCTCACATGAAAAAGCTGCACATAACTTATTTACGTTTAGCCTTCTGGAATTATTCTTTTACAAAATGACATTTGATTTATTTTTAATTATATAAAGTTAATTATAGTTGATAAGTATGGAGTTAGATGTTCTTAATTTTGTAGATATGAATGTGACAGTCTTCTGTAAGTTTTGTGCAATAAACTTTAAAAATAACAATGCTATGCTAAGTTATGAGTGAAACGGTTGAGTGGTTTTAAAAAATGCATCACAATTTTCAATTTAATTTGTTAAAATAGTAAAATACATAATTATAAAACAAAATTTAAAGGGCTTAAAACTTTAAAATAAAAAAATAAAAATAAAAATTGAAAAAAAAAATACTCGACAGAAAGATGAAGTTGGTATTTTTAGAAAGCTTAGAGCCCTTCAAAGTGAAATTTGTTTTCGAGTAAAATAACAATGTTTAAATTTCTTGACAAATTAGCTACTTTATTTAATTAACACATTTATACTCATAAAGAAATGTTCTAATTTATTCTGACAGGATGCAAATCTCGTCAAAATATCTTCACTCTTTTATATTTAAAAAAAACACCATAAATAAAACAAAGTCTTTTGACTATAAATCCTTTATATACGAGACATAACTAAAGGAATGATCATTATATGCATCGCACGACAATCCTAAAATCAAAAAAAAATTATTTATGTCTCAAATATTTAAAGGATTTTTGGGAAAGGGGAAAATAAAAACTACCACACTCTGCCTGCTAAATTTCCACTCGATTTGATCACGGGAAAAGGGTTATGAAAACCTCTTTACATAGATTGACACTCTATATCTATCTATCTATCTATCTATCTATCTATCTATCTATCTATCTATCTATCTATCTATCTATCTATCTATCTATCTATCCATCCATCCATCCATCTATCTATCTATCTATCTATCTATCTATCTATCTATCTATCTATCTATCTATCTATCTATCTATCTATCTATCTACCTCTCTCACAAACCTATTATTTCACTCTCAAGGTCAAACTCTCAAGGTCACACGACTGAAGTAAGTTCCGACCGGTCCTCGCCCCACGACTCACCAACAAACGGGACGTAACTAGGTCACATACCACCCTTGGACAGGAAGAGTTGCCCTTCTCCCCCCCCACCCCAGGTGACACATTGGTTTACTGAAGACAACCTTTCGAGGTTTGTTGGTTTTACCTCTGCCGCTGGAGAATGAGATGCAGATCTCGTATCTCAACCAATGACGTCACGGGGTGGTAGTGTGGTAAATGTTCGCCTTAGCGGAATGGTTCGGGGCATCTCAAATTGTGTTATGTGGGTACATTGGTGAGGAGGTCTGAACTCATGAAGGTTTCAACGTTTGTACCATAAAAGTATCCAGTTTTTTTTAAATTTATTAAGTATTAACTAATTAGGGCACTCATTTTTGTAGCACATTGTAAGAAAAAGTTTAAACAACATAAGGTGCCAATATTTGTAGAATGTAAGTAGCCATTAAAGAGGAAGTCTGAACAAATGAAAGTAGGAATATTATATTTTTATCATATGGTAGCAATATTTGCAGCATGCAGATAGCCGTTGCAGAGGAAGTCTAAACAAATGAAGGTACACATATTTGTAGCTCACGGGAACGCTATGTGAGAAAGTCTAATCTTATGATAGCATCACTAGGTGAAGCACTTTGGTGAGCAAATAAGAGAAAGTACAAACTATTGAATGTATAACTGCAACATTCCTTGTATAGATAGATCTATGAGAGAGAAGCTGGACGTTCTGGTGGTATTCTCCAGCTACTGGATGGACATGTGATTGACATGATTACATTCTATTTATATCTCTGAGAAATGTATCACTTTGTGAAGTCTGAATATAGATCACCTTCTGACAAGCTAAAACATTCTCAACTTAACAACAGGGCGTGGCTGGGATCAAAGAGCTTCTTAAATGAACCTTTCTGTGTGCTTGGTCATTGAACTAAATAAAACCCAAATGATGGATAACATTAGGTCATTGAACTAATTTAAAACCAAATGATGGATAACATTAGGTCATTGAACTAAATCCAGATGATGGATAACATTAAGTCATTGAACTAAATCCAGATGATGGATAACATTTGGTCATTGAACTAAAGCCAGACGATGGATAACATTAGGTCATTGAACTAAACCCGGAAGATGGATAACATTAAGTCATTGAACTAAATCCATATGATGGATAACATTAAGTCATTGAACTAAATCCAGACGATGGATAACATTAACTGATTGAACTAAAGCCAGATGATGGATAACATAATGTCATTGAACTAAAGCCAGACGATGGATAACATTAGGTCATTAAACCAAAACCAAAAATTGGATACTAAAATTATTAAGAAAAAAATCAAATTGTAAAAGTTCAATTTTTTCTAAGCAATTAAATGAATGTGGGACTAAAATCCATACATCAATATTTCTGTCGCTAATGTTACATACACTGGTAATGTATCAGTAACTCCTAAGAAAATATAAAACAACCCTCAGATAGAAAAGTGATAAAAACAATGCAAGAACAAACCCATATGGAGTAACATTTTTTCCTCCCGGAGTTTGGACGTGAAATAGTTTGCCAGAAGAAAACAGGAAAACCAAAGCTCTAATCACATTTAAAACTCTAATAAAAATGCAGATCTAGATATAAACCATGGATAAGCGTATGACATAAAAATCTTCTGTATAGGAAGAGCGTCTGTAATAGATAAGATGAAATAAGTTAAGATGAAATAAGATAAGTCTGATAAAGCCATAGTAAGAGAAAACATAAACGGGTAATTAATGTAAAAGCGGGCAATCTTTCTCTAAATTTAAAGGGATCCACCAAAATTCATCTGTTGAAGTACTCTTCGTAAAAGAGAAGATCGGATAGAATCGTGGTGTACCCATAACCAACTACTACGTGGAATCCTAGGATATCATTGATGTCCATCTTTAATTAGGAATCTTTTTTGGGGTGGCGGGGTGGGGGTGGAAGATTTACCATGTCAGTGTATGCAGATAAACTTGCCAGATAATCGTATCCAGTTATACTTAAGTGTATGCAGTTAGACATACCAGGTTAAGTGTACGCAATTTCAAAATCCAGAGATTACACTTATTTCTCTCTTACTCTTATTTCTTTTCAATATCAGTGAATTTGAACAAGTGTTATATTGTTATGGGCACATCATCTGTTTCACGGACTGAATGATTTTTTACTATAAAAAATAACCAACTCATAGATGCATTACTTTAACTATTTATGTTAGTCTTAATATTTTACAACACTTTGCGAAGGACATTAGAATTAATTACTGTATTTGTGAATAACGTTATTGTTCATTTCAAGCAAAACGCTTGTCAAATGTTGGAATAAATCAATTGATGAAAGTTGGAAAATATGAGACGTGACAACAAAATGGTCAACATCTCACCTTATTGAAAAAAATATTGTATCATTAAAGTAATAACTTATAGGATGATCAGTTTTAACGTAAACTATTTATGCCAAAAAACCATCATTAGCGACCAAACCATCAACAAACTATCACAAACCATCACAAACCATCAACAAACTATTACAAACCATCTCAAACCATCAACAAAATATCATCAAAACAGTGGTGTAAGTAGAGGAGGCGGATGGGGTCCAAAATTGAACATTGCCCGGGCCCCCTTTGTGGTCGTCCCAAAAGAAATGTCTGAAAAGATTTTATAATTTCTTTTTACATTAAATATTATACATTATGCAATCGGTCAAAATTATGGGCCCCCAAAGAACTTAAGCCCTCCCCCGGGCCCCAAAATCCCTAGCTACGACATTACATCTAAACTAACAATTACATATCATCAAACCGTCAACAAATTTTCATCAAACCATCAACAAACTTTCATCAAATTATCAACAAACTTTCATCAAACTATCAACAAACTTTCATCAAACCATCAACAAACTTTCATCAAACCATCAACAAAATTTCATCAACCCATCTAAATTTGGAGCAACATGATGTATTCGTATCGCTAATTTAGCTACATTTCCAGTGTAGAGATACAAAAATCTTGCAATGCGAAAGTATCTAATTTTAAAACTACCGGTCTCAAAGTTTGACGGCAATATAAAGGTATTTTTCCCTTCTTTTTATAGCGTCAGGGGTTTTCCCGTATTTTTTATTTTGACCTTTATTTCTTGATGTCTTAAAGGTTTAGCAATCCCCCTCCTTACCATCTATTCCTTGCCTATAACCACGCACCTATATCTACCTGCGTAACACACCTGCCAACACACCTCCCCGCAACTTCCTACACGGTTGTCCCTATAACTAACGGAGACACACACACTGGATTTCACGTATTTTTACCCCACACCGCATCTTGCCTGTTAAAAGTGTCAATGTTAATAGCGTATTCGAATACACAGCACCGAAATTTGCTGACAGTTTCTAAAAAGAGATCTTACGTACTGTGTTATTAGATGAATGCAATCGTCGCTGCTGTATTGTTTGGGTCCAGTTATTGTACCAATTATATTGTTTGGGGCCAGTTATTGTACAAACTGTATTGTTTGGGTCAAGTTATTGTACCAACTGTATTGTTTGGGTCAAGTTATTGTACCAACTGTATTGTTTAGGTCAAGTTATTGTACCAACTGTATTGTTTGGGTCAAGTTATTGTACCAACTGTATTGTTTGGGTCCAGTTATTGTACCAACTGTATTGTTTGGGTCAAGTTATTGTACCAACTGTATTGTTTGGGTCAAGTTATTGTAACAACTGTATTGTTTGGGTCAAGTTATTGTACCAACTGTATTGTTTGGGTCAAGTTATTGTACCAACTGTATTGTTTGGGTCAAGTTATTGTACCAACTGTATTGTTTGGGTCCAGTTATTGTACCAACTGTATTGTTTGGGTCCAGTATGTGTATCAACTGTATTGTTTGGGTCCAGTTATTGTACCAACTGTATTGTTTGGGTCCAGTTATTGTACCAACTGTATTGTTTGGGTCAAGTTATTGTACCAACTGTATTGTTTGGGTCCAGTTATTGTACCAGCTGTATTGTTTGGGTCCAGTTATTGTACCAACTGTATTGTTTGGGTCCAGTATTTGTTCCTACTGTATTGTTTAGGTCCAGATATTTTATCAACTGTATTGTTTAGTTCCAATCATTATATTAACAGTATTATTTTGGTCCAGTATTTGTATCAACAGTAATGTTTGGGCCCAGTATTTGTATCAACAGTAATGTTTGGGCCCAGTATTTGTATCAACAGTAATGTTTGCACAGTCTGAAATTTTTTAGATCTAGTGATCGTCACTCGTGTATAAATAATTTATAATTTTATGCCCCTTCGTTTGTTTTGTTTTTTTGTTGTTTTTTTTTGTGTGCTGTTTTTGTTGTTTTTTCTTGCTGGTGTTTTTTTTTGTTTTTTTTTTCTAACATTTTAGCCTATTCAAACAATTACAATGAAATAAAAACTTCTAAATGAATAGCAAGTTCAAGTATGATATTAATTCCTGAAATCCTTTCAACGCCACACGTCATGGGCGTGAGATGAAAAATTATATGTTACTAAAGTCATTCTAGGTCCTAAATTTCAATCCAGGATACGCCTAGTTCAAGCAAATGTTAATTATATTTTACCAATGATATACTTTTCTCATCCAGTGAAACGAATGATCCGTGCATTTTAAAGAATGATACGCATCTTATCAACTAATGATAAGAATATTTCAACCAATGATACATTATATGTCACTTATATGTAAAGCCATGATGTGTATGTTTTAAACAATAGGACGTATATTGAAAGATCGAGGTTAGTAAATATCAATGTAAAACCATGATATTTACGTTTTAAACAATAGGATGTATATTGAAAGATCGAGGTGAGTAAATATCTACAACCGCCTTCTCACAGATCTAAAATTAAATTATTTTCTCGCCCCTTCGCCTTCTTTCTTGCCTCTTTACTTGATGGTAATCGCCAAACCAGATCTCAGGTGGAAGTATCGCCCGGCATATGCTAATATAAGAGTATCGTCCCACTTTTCTGACAGTAATCGTTGAGTTTCGTCCGCGGGTCTACATAATATATGTGTATCATTTTCCTAACGGTAATCGCCTCCTGGAAAAGTATCGCCCCGCTAGGTGCTGTTTCTGTTCTGGAAGGAAGACCTGCTGATCACAGGTAAAATTTCTATCTCCTCTGTGACCTTGAGTTGGCAATGTCAGCCAAAATAGATTCTAAGGTTGAGGACACACGTGTGGTACTGAAGTAGGTGATGAAGGGGAAAAGTGCACGCAAAGAACGAGCTCATAGGATTAATAAGAATTATCTGATTTCGTCTCCCTGTTTGTATGTGCAGCACTTTTATAAATATTATATGTGTTTGCCGCAATGTTTATATGTGCATCACTTTTCTTGGAACTAGGGATAAATAAAAAGTTAAAAAATTCTCCCGTCAATATTTATCCACTCACTAATGATTAAATAAAAGTTTTTTTCCCTGAAAATCACAATAAAAAACGCGTTCAAATTTTCTGAAACTTCATTAAAATACAGTTTAAAAAAACAAATGAGCGAGAACTGATTTGTTTAACAAATTAATTATATTCCTTTCAAGTTACCTTTAACACACGAACTTCTTTTCATCTCATTCCCATTCAATTCATTAATTTTGTAATGAGAATTCAACGTTTTTGATCACTAACCTCATTCAGTACCTGTTTACATAATCATTCAGTACCAATGTAAACACTCATTCAGTTTCTAATTCACGTAATTATTCAGTACTAATGGACACAATCATACAGTACCAATATACCCACTCATTCAGTAACAATTCACACAATAATTCAGTACCTATTCACACAATCAATCAGTACCAATTGACACAAGCATTCAATACAAAAATACACATTCATTCCGTACCGTCATCAAATCGTAGGCCTGAACCTCAGCCAGTTTACTATTTTAAATTATGTTGATAATTTATTTTAACTTTTATAATTTTTTTAAAAATTGTACCAAAAAAACACAAGTTTTTTTTTACTATAAACCCTTTAATTTACGAGACATTACTAAAATAAAAATGTATTAAAAACGCAGCGCAAGACAATCCAAAAACACCAAATATTTAAGTTATGTCTCGTAAAACGTGTTTAACATAATGCGCACCGATCGTGAATATATTTTTTTATAAAGTATAGTATAATACGCACCTTACCGCGCAAAGGGAAAGAGTTTTCAATATAATACGCACCACGACACTCTAACACAAAAATTAACATGTTACATAGAGATAAATGAAGATAGTCTACAAACTAATTCAATAATTTAATTCTACTTCTACATTCGATCGATCTAAAATTTTGAAAAATCATTTTTTTCATCGGCATCAGTCTGGCTGCAAAATTTCAGCTTTTCAGACAACGGGTTGGTTAACGGTCAAATCAGGGGAACAAATGGGGCAATGTACGGCGTTATTGCTTATATCCCGATTGATACAGCAACTGCCCACTTTGGCCGATATTGTTTGTAACTCTGACTGTAAAATTTACATATCCACACACATCTGCCAAATTTCTTCCTGAACAGTAGTAGAATACGAAAGAAATTATTCAGTTTTTAAAACATACAAATCAGGCCTAAAAAAACCCAATGACAAACAGATGTAGACCTATGAATGGCGAATTAAAGGGGGGAGGCTGAACTGGCTATAACCAGGGACCCACGGCGGTTTGGGGGCCCCCAAAATTTTTATATTTTATAATAAAAGTGTACACATTTTTGCACGAACCATTGAAAATATAATAAATTAAATACATTTATAAATCTCATCTATTAAACTGATCGCTATTCAGACCTGATAGTCTTAATAATCGAAAAACTTGATTTGATTGGCTCACAAAGAGAACATATAAAATATAGTTTATATTTTTACAATTTCTCAATATAGATAAGATCCGCTGGCCGTGTGGAAGGAAAATAGGCTCGTGATGCCAGCGGTGTTGGGATCGATTCCCAGCGGTGGGATATTTTTTACTTTTTTTTTCTTTTCACACTCAGTTGTAACTTACCGGCAAACACTTCAAACAGTTATTTCTTCGTGTTCGATTTTTTTTTTTCATTATTAATATTAAGTTACAGTCTTATATTAGCTGTTTGCAATATTTTATTTTAAGGGACCCTGGCTGGATAGGCCCCCCGTTTGATTGCAGCCCGGGGCCCCGCGCAGTCTTAATCCGTTTCTGATGTAGACAGAGAATATTTCTCTTTTACATTTCAGTCCCGTCACCATGACAACACTGTAGCTGTTTGAGGGTGTTGTTATTCAGATTTATAACTGTACTGAACGAGTTAAAGCTTTAAGATGTTATTCCTTGGCACTGTAAGCTGTAATGTCACATTAGAGTCAGTCTAATGAAACAGAGCGAATCTAATGAAACATCAGGGTCAGTCTAATGTCAAATGAGAGCCAGTCTAATGTCACATCAGGGCAGTCTAATGTCACACGAGAGCCAGTCTAATGTCACATCAGAGCAGTCTAATGTCACACGAGAGCCAGTCTAATATCACATCAGGGCAGTCTAATGTCACACGAGAGCCAGTCTAATGTCACATCAGAGCAGTCTAATGTCACACGAGAGCCAGACTAATATCACATCAAAGCAGTCTAATGTCACACGAGAGCCAGTGTAATATCACATCAGGGTCAGTCTAATGTCACATCAGAGCAGTCTAATGTTACACGAGAGCCAGTCTAATGTCACATCAGAGCAGTCTAATGTCACACGAGATCCAGTCTAATATCACATAAAAAGCAGTCTAATGTCACACGAGAGCCAGTCTAATATCACATCAGGGTCAGTCTAATGTCACATCAGAGCAGTCTAATGTTACACGAAAGCCAGTCTAATGTCACATCAGAGCAGTCTAATGTCACACGAGAGCCAGTCTAATATCACATCAGGGTCGTTCTTATGTCAAATGAGAGCCAGTCTAATATCACATCAGAGCAGTCTAATGTCACACGAGAGCCAGTCTAATATCACATCAGAGCAGTCTAATGTCACACGAGAGCCAGTCTAATGTCACATCAGAGCAGTCTAATGTCACACGAGATCCAGTCTAATATCACATCAGAGAAGTCTAATGTCACATCAGAGCAGTCTAATGTCACACGAGGGCCAGTCTAATGTCACATCAGAGCAGTCTAATATCACATCAGAGCAGTCTAATGTCACACGAGAGCCAGTCTAATATCACATCAGAACAGTCTAATGTCACACGAGAGCCAGTGTAATATCACATCAAAGCAGTCTAATGTCACACGAGAGCCAGTCTAATATCACATCAGGGTCAGTCTAATGTCAAATGAGAGCCAGTCTAATATCACATCAGAACAGTCTAATGTCACACGAGAGCCAGTCTAATGTCACATCAGAGCAGTCTAATGTCACACGAGATCCAGTCTAATATCACATCAGGGTCAGCCTAATGTCAAATGAGAGCCAGTCTAATATCACATCAGAACAGTCTAATGTCACACGAGAGCCAGTCTAATGTCACATCAGAGCAGTCTAATGTCACACGAGAGGCAGTCTAATATCACATCAGGGTCAGTCTAATGTCAAATGAGAGCCAGTCTAATATCACATCAGAACAGTCTAATGTCACACGAGAGCCAGTCTAATATCACATCAGGGCAGTCTAATGTCACACGAGATCCAGTCTAATATCACATCAAAGCAGTCTAATGTCACACGAGAGCCAGTCTAATATCACATCAGGGTCAGTCTAATGTCAAATGAGAGCCAGTCTAATATCACATCATAGCAGTCTAATGTCACACGAGAGCCAGTCTAATATCACATCAGGGCAGTCTCATGTACCATCACAGTCAGTCTAAAGTCCCATAACACCAGTCTAATATCACATCAAAGCAGTCTAATGTCACACGAGAGCCAGTCTAATATCACATCAAAGCAGTCTAATGTCACACGAGAACCAGTCTAATATCACTTCAAACAGTCTAATGTCACACGAGAGCCAGTCTAATATCACATCAGAGCAGTCTAATATCACATCAGAGCAGTCTAATGTCACACGAGAACCAGTCTAATGTCACATAAGACCAGTCTAATATCACATCAAAGCAGTCTAATGTCACACGAGAGCCAGTCTAATATCACATCAGGGCAGTCTAATGTAACATCAGAGCAGTCTAATGTCACACGAGGGCCAGTCTAATGTCACATCAGAGCAGTCTAATATCACATCAGCAGTCTAATATCACATCAGAGCAGTCGAATATCACATCAGAGCAGTCTAATGTCACACGAGAGCCAGTCTAATATAACATCAGAGCAGTCTAATGTCACACGAGAGCCAGTCTAATATCACATCAAAGCAGTCTAATGTCAAACGAGAACCAGTCTAATATCACTTCAAAGCAGTCTAATGTCACACGAGAGCCAGTCTAATATCACATCAGGGCAGTCTCATGTACCATCAGAGTCAGTCTAAAGTCCCATAAGACCAGTCTAATATCACATCAAAGCAGTCTAATGTCACACGAGAGCCAGTCTAATATCACATCAAAGCAGTCTAATGTCAAACGAGAACCAGTCTAATATCACTTCAAAGCAGTCTAATGTCACACGAGAGCCAGTCTAATATCACATCAGAGCAGTCTCATGTAGCATGAGAGTCAGTCTAATATCACATCAGGGCAGTCTAATGTCACACGAGAATCAGTCTAATATCACATCAGAGCAGTCTAATGTCACACGAGAGCCAGTCTAATATCACATCAGAGCAGTCTAATATCACATCAGAGCAGTCTAATGTCACACGAGAGCCAGTCTAATGTCACATAAGGCCAGTCTAATATCACATCAGGGCAGTCTAATGTCACACGAGAGCCAGTCTAATATCACATCAGGGCAGTCTAATGTCACACGAGAGTCAGTCTAATATCACATCAGGGCAGTCTAATGTCACACGAGAGCCAGTCTAATATCACATCAAAGCAGTCTAATGTCACACGAGACCCAGTCTAATATCTCATCAGGGTCAGTCTAATGTAAAATGAGAGCCAGTCTAATGTCACATCAGAGCAGTCTATTGTCACACGAGAGCCAGTCTAATATCACACGAGAGCCAGTCTAATATCACATCAAAGCAGTCTAATGTCACACGTGAGCCAGTCTA